>JAGWCC010001197.1:0-66066 GCA_022651775.1 Drusus annulatus | reverse complement strand
TTTTGAAAAAACTTTTCCGGGGGGGGAGGTTTTTTGGTAAATTCCCAATTTTTATTTTCCAAAAATTGACCGGGGGGTTCCCCTGGTGATCCAACTGAACAAAAGGAGGCCAAATTCATTTTTTCAATATTCGAGGAAAAAGCTGTACCCACAAATTACCCCAATGGTTTGGGAAAGCCAATTTTAAATCGTAGGGATCGGTGGGACATGGACTCCCCAATACCTTCGCGATAAGCGGCTTCAAAACTATCTGCGTACCCTGGATGAACTAACGTTGATACTGAGGGGTGCAATCCCGAGGGTGGAATGGAGTGTCTGCTGGGGATGTTGGTGGGGATGAGCGGTTGCATCGGAGGGGAGTGCATGGCGTGGTGGATGGCCACGTCTAGAGGAAGCAGAGTATGGGGGGGAGGCAGAGAAGCAGCATTTGGGTAAAACGCCACCGAGCCATGAGCCAGTGCCGCCGCTTCCAAGCCTTCCGGCCTCCCCCCCTCTGGTGGATTGTCGTAAACAATCTGATGGACATGCTCTTCGGAATACGTGTGAATGTGTTCAGTGTCGCCATCTACAAATTTCTCCACGCGGTTCGGCTTACGACCTTTTTTGAAAGACTTAACTTTTGGGCGCCCGTCTGAATAAAAATCACTTTGTTGCGAAGGGCTGGTGTTGGCAGCTTTGTTATCTTTAAAGCGAGGTTCGTCTCGAATAATGATGCGTTTATTTGACTCGCTTTGATGTAGAGGGTCGCGTCTTGGGTGGACGCGGCTTCGGCTTGCGGTACACAGGTGTCGGGCCGTAGTGGCCGCGCGCGCGGTACAGCGGTTGTAGGTTGGGCGTCGCGGTGGACTCGGCGCGCTCCGACAGCGGCACGAACGCGAGCGCGGGCGCGCTGTCCGTGCCCAGGAAGGCGGGCGCGTATTGCTGCGTTGCCTCGTTGCGCTCCGTGTACAGCGGCGTGGGCTGCGTCTGCATCTGGGTGATGAACACCTTCTTGTAGTGATGGATGTGCTTCACCTTCTCGGGGACATGAATGCGAATCTTCTTCCTGAAAGCAATTCTTTATTTAAATTTTTTCCCGTTTGAATTAAGTTTTTTTAAACCTAAAATGAAATGTAATGACATATAGATAACATTTTAATTGATAGTTAATTCCACGAACACACCACGGTTGATTTGATTAACAAGCGCCAATCATAAATTGTAATTATTGTTTCAAGCAACTTTCACGATTATGGGGTCGTTGCACTTATGTCTATGCACTTACCGAATTAAAAAGGTCAACAATGATGCGATTGTGAAAACATTCACCTTGCAGAAATTCGGATATGTAAGTGAATATGTACCTAAGGTAATTAGACATTTTCCAACATTAAGCGTGATTAATAGTGAGTTAAGTGGGCATTGGGTGCAATCGCAATACATTAAAATCGCAAAACAAACAATAAAAAATAAAAATAAAACGCAAAATTTAAAGAAATTAAAAAAGCTGTTAATACGTGTTTAAAATTATTACAAACAATACAATATCGCCCAGGAGTAGAAGGCTATTTACAGGGTTACTTATAAGCTTTCAGTAATTACGATATAAAAAAATTGTATCGTCAAAAATCCATATTTCTGGTTTTGTTGTAGTTCAAAAAAATTCACAGTTTAATAAATTGTATGTTTAAGTATGTCAGTCAATGATTTTATGAAACACACGTAATGATTGTCACTTGTAAAAGGATACAAAAAAGCAAAACTTTATAAGAATACAAAAGTTCAACACGAAACTTATGACAATAATCGATGATTTACGATTCAATTTATTTATCTTATAAGTGCATTTTCTCACGGTTTTAATTGACGGATTTTTGCTTTATTCCGTGTTAACTTGGGTGCTCAATGCATAACTATAGAATATTGTAACAATGTTCATACAGATGGTATAAAACATCAACATCAATTGCGATTTCTACAATTAGTAATTGTTTGAAGGGTGAGAAAATGTTTTCTCCATTCTAAATCTTTCTTTGTCAATAATGTTGTCTATTCTCATCGGCAACATACTAATTATGGACAAAGATATGTAGACACATATAAAATTAGCAAAAAATAAGACTGATATTTTTTGTTTTGTGTATAATTATTAAAACAATGAAAAAATATATATTAGAAACAATTTATTAAAGCTTTGTGGTTTATTATGATATTCATTATTGAAACAATATCAATAATTTTCAACAAGATATGAAATAGAAGAACACACATAAAATAGACAAATAAATTAAATAGAAAAAGACACAGCAACAAATGTTGCGACCGAGGCTCGAACTCGAAACCAGTGGCGGCTCGTGGCTTTTTAGTGTTTTAAAGTGCTAAGATTGAAAAAACGTCATTATTGATGTTTTTGTAGCCGAAAACGATTTTTTTTTTTTTCAAAATTTCAATTTTTCATATGAAGAATTTTTAGAAAACTGTGCAGTGCACCACCAAAACTGAAAAATCCTGAAAAACTTCATATAAAATTTTTTTTTTTCCAAAAATTTAAAAATCATTTTCGGCTACAACAACATCAATAACGTCGTTTTTCAATATTAGCACTCTAGCATACTAAAAAGTCACGAGCCGCCACTGCTCGAAACCTCTATTTTATCTGAATATAACGCCTCTGCCAGTTAAGCTACTGAAAGCATTTTAAATGGTGTTGTTTTTATCAATTAAAATTTATTTGAAAAAAATACCTTTACAAGCAGCCATCTTTTTACTGTTGGGCAAAGCTCTACCCAACACAGTTTTAAACATAGACAATATCTTGGATAGATAATCCATTAAAAAAATATATATATTTATGGAAGACCTTTAAACTTCTGTTAAAGTCTAATGAATAAAAAAAAAATTAGAATTATTTCATTAAAGCTTTCAACAGTTTCATTCCGGATTGAGTAGAGTTGTCGAGTACGAGTCTCGGTCGCAACCTTATCTTTCATTCTTTGTGTCTTCTTCTATTTAGTATTTCGTTTAAAATTTCTAATATTGAAAAATAAATTATTGTGAAATAATGAAAAACTTTTCATACAAAGCAAACACAGCGCAAACTATAATAACACATATTTTATTTTTAGTTGTATATTCTGATTGGTATCTAAATATAATATTTATAAATTAAAATTTAAAATTTCGACTGTACTCATTTTTAATATATTTTTATTGAACCTAATAATACCTTGCTGCAGCAACCGGATCTCCGCTTATGAATATTAAGAGAAAGGTACCGAAGACCTGAAACAAAAGAAACAATCATTATTTTTAAAAAGATTTCAAATTATCGACAATGAGCCCTCAGATCTAGTTATGTTTCTTGACACAGAATATATTTTCGATTAGTTTTCAGTTATTACGCTAATAATATATTAGTTGAACATTATAAACAAATGCACAATATTTTATGTAGTGTTCGATCTTGAATATTATTCAGGATCTTATAATTAATTTATACATACGTGTATATGAAGGTCTAAAATACAAAGGTTATAATTCATTCTGATAAATAATTCCAAAATGTTAAAAAAAATATATATATATCATTTGTTCATATATTAATTTTATTTTTTTGGGAAAATATGAATTTGAATCATAATGAATACATTATTTTCAAAAACAATTCAGAATATGGAAGCAAAAATTATAGATTATATTTAATAATATCCAAAACCTATAATAAAATTTATGTTTACGTTCAAACCAACACCATTAGTTATATTTTACTGAGGACCTATTTCTCGAGACGTCTCTGTAGAGCTATTGAAAATATTTTTTCTAGTCAGAAGATTTTGAAAAAAGGATTAATATTGATTTTGTCACACAATACCATCGTTTAATCATTAATAATTTATTTTGGTCGGCATCCTTATGAATCTTAAATTTTCAGCTATCTGCAGTTCCGGCTGTCGGATTTTCTATGGAGTGTTGACAAACAACACAAACACACGCATGCGCACGTTGAGCTGCCACTTAAATTCGCAATTGAAATTAAAGTGATTATCATTATAAAAACAGTTTGCTAACATTATTTTTCTTATTAGCATTCATAATACTAAAGTTAGATTATTTTAAAAACACTCTCTTCTACGTATATGGTTAGAAAACGTCCAATTTAAATAAAATATCATTGATAAAAAATAAAAAACAAAAACAAAATAAAACACAATTTTTCTCTAAAGCTTTTATTGCAATGAAACGTATCGAAAATTATAAAAAAAGTTTGCTGTGATTCAGTAAAATGCTAATCAGGACTCTTATGAAACTCGGAGAAGAAATGTCCAAAGTCCTTCTTTTATACCAGCATGTATTGAAGGTTGTTAAAAATGTTACGACAGCAAAATGCTTTAAATTTCACTGATGAAATCGATAAGTAACAGAGTTCACGCTTTTGATCTAATTTCGTGTAATATATTGGAGCCTAATTATCCCTATCATGGCGCGGTGCCTGTTCAGGTACCCGAGGAGGTACTGTTGGTGAGGGACCGAATATTCTGGTTCGCCCTACTCGAGTCCAGTTGAACCATTTGCGGTCATCGAGGGCTCGGCGATTTGCCCTCGGGCCTCCTCCACTTAATATCCAAAACATCTCCCCACGAACCCATAAACAATAATTTAAGATATCAGACTTAGGTGTAAGTCCATAACTTTGAAACGAAATTAGGCGCTTGTGCCACATACGAATTATTTCACCGAGTATTATAATTTTATTTTGGTTGTTGTTGTTATCACAGTTTTAATCTTTGAGCACACACTTGAACGTTTTCACAGAGCCGGAACCGCGCGATCCTGCCTGAAACATGACGGTATCCTTTACTAACCAGTGTCAGCCAATCCATGCTTAGTGGGGCGCGAAACTGAGGAGTTGGTACGAGATGTGTATTGGCCGCCTGCCCCAACCTTGAATGATGCACTACTGCGGAGTGCACTCAATATTTATAACATTTATAGTTTTACGCTCGAAAAGGTTCGTATGCGAAATCCCAGTAAGTCATGTAGTTCGCACACCGACGAAGATGGCATATGGATAATCAGCATTGTGAGCGTGATGCAAAAAGTGCAGTTCACTCGTTTGTAACCGCGTCTATTAGAATTCAGTCGATTGTCAGTCGGAGATTGCCGTGGCTAGTACAGTTTCATGCCTCGTCGCTTCGGCTGAGCCGCGGCCTCCAGGCGTCTCGCGTGCCGCGGCCGCTCACGCCACCCGCGCCGCGTGTGTTACGGTCGCCAATATGCGGATTACCCGGGTTGTCGCCAATTACGGCGTCACTTCACTTTCTACTGGCTAAATGCTCTCTGTTACGATCCAGCTGACCGTACCTCGATTACTTACACTTTTCAGGATGAAACTGCTAATTGTTCACTATGTAGCCGAAGATGCGTACAAAACTACTTTCTTACAAATGCATCAAGTTGGAGGACATTACAGTTTTTTTAAATTATTATGTTGGACTACCTATGTATATATCTATATACATAAGTGTATATACAAATATATATTAAAGATAGACAAACACTCCCTGGTTACGAATAACTTGACAATATTTGAAAAACTCCTAATGCCACCCTACTAAGTGGAAAATGTTGCTTGTGCAATGATGGAGGACTTAGCTAGCATAGGAAATGAACCCACGACGCCTGGATGTGAATCCGACGGGTTCACCTACTCAGCTACTAACCGGTATTTGGTTGGTATCTTTATAAAAATATGTGTTTTAACATCCATAGACGATTTTTGAGTTTATACTTCCCCCTAGAAAGTGTGCACATTAACGAAGAGATAAAAGTAGGGGCTTATTTATATAAATATCGTTATATACACAAAATAACTATTAATGATTAAACGAACATTAACATTAATCCACTAATATTAATTAATTACAATAATAAGTGACAATTTTATTATGATAAGTCCAATGTCACAACAACAAACAATTCACCAATGTCATGCAATATGTTTGAAAAAAAAAATCACACAATCGCATTCTTACAGTAAGTGCTTGATAAATAATGCATCAAAAATATCCAACACGTTTCTTGGCAGCGTCCATTTATATTCGTGCAAGAAGAAGTGTTGAAAACAATATGCATGTGTTATTTGGTCGATTTGTTTATTTGTATTTATTATGTTAATTATTTGCGTAATTTTTGGAGTCAGCTATGTATCAAATGAAGAAATTTAAGATTTAAAAGAAATATTTGTCTGGTTCAGACTTAAAAACACTTTCTGGGTGGTTTGTATCCTAAAGGTCATTTAGAGACTACTGGGCATGTTGAGGCGGTCTTAGTGGAAAAAATTTCATAAATAAAACACATAAACTTTGTTTATAACCACTTTATTTAAATAGAGTGGTTATAAACAAAAAATGTATGTGTTTTATTTATAAATATGGCAAGTCACAAAGTAAATTCTTTTTACGAATATGAAAATATTTCAGACTTATCACAATCACCGCTAAGACTTACAAACGAAGAAAATGAAAACTAATTTAATTGCTAAGAACATATATGCAGTCACTTACACTTACAACTAATGACTTAGCAACATTTTCTACAAGAAGTGAGATTTTATGCATCGATGCTCGCATAAAATATCAATTGCACTTCGTTTGATTTACATGTACTATCTTAGCATACATGGCGCATTCAATTATCGCAATTATAACATGCAATAATCTCTAAATTTACACAACATCTTTGATTTATCCCTTCACTGACTTCAGTTGCATCAGCATTACATTTAGGTTAAGTTCCCGGAGACACTTTACCATACACATCTTTTCGGTATTAATAAAAGAGGTTTATAAAAAATATTATTATTATTAAAAAATCATTAATTATTTAAAAAAATATCACTTGTTCGTACTTTATAAATAGGTAAGTACGTAAGATTTAGTTTCATTTCAGATGATTTCTAAAAATTCTTTTTATCTCTTTCAACTGGAAAAAATACACGGCGCATATTTACGGATATTGTGTTTAATTCAATCTCATATAACCTTATATCAAGTAAGCAAGACCATCGTCTCACCCTTTGGAGGCGTTATCAAACAATTGAAGACCCCACGGCAAGAACCTGTCATCAAACACTTTTTTTAAAAGTGAGTAAGTATTCTCACTAAACTAATTCTGTTACGCTTTATCCAATGAACATACTTTCAGATCATGAAAATGGCACGAATATGAAAAATTAAAGAGTTGAACCTGTTAACTGAAATATTTTTTAATGACAAAAACATGTTATCTATAATAATAACATTGAATTGCAGAAATGCATTAAAATGCTAAGTTATGTATTAAATTAAGCATGTTATAACATTCATGAGAAACAGTTTGTGGTGGTACACACTTTTTTTTAACAAAACGCAAAACACTAAATATTTCAGGTTCTTGCCGTGGGATCTTCAATTGACAATGAATTTAAAAATAAAATAAAATGATTAATTAGCAAGCATAATTAAATATTTTCAAAAATTAACAAATTACTAATTCTGACAAGTTACGAATTCAGATGTTGTGAGATTTTCACACGAAATTCGTAAACTGTTTTATTAATTGTTTGACTAATAAATTTTGTATTTTTTGTTGACTATCATTATCATAAGCTATTCGTATCAAATTCCCTATCCGTGTTGCAAAGGTATCTATTAAATATTCAGGCACACATAATAACACATTTCAGTTGACCATATCAGGAAGTCTCAATAATCAGACGGGCACATCATTAAACCAAATAATAACAGTAAAGAAGATGAGCATTCGAACAGAACGCGTGTGAGCGCTAGATGCTCGAGTAAATCTCAGGTCGCTGGCTCATTTCAAAGACAGGTGCTTCAAACGAAATGATCGGTGACATCACTAAGCGAGGGAGCACTAACCTCTCCAACGGGGCGACTTTCCTCATTAATTAAGGCCTCGAGATAGGACCGCATTCGCACGTGCAAGTGTGCGGCGCACACGGGCAGCCGAACCAAGTAGCGGCCTCTTCGATTTACATCTCCGCAACGGACGCACTTGATTCAACTGCCAATGACTTAATCATTATTTATCATTTCAGATGATTTGGGATTTACAGTGAACACAATAATTTAATGCGATGTTTTGTGAAAAATGTTTTTCATATTTTTAAACCGAAAAAAACGAGGGTTTTGGCATGTGATGAAACATGACGTATTGTTGAATAATACACGAGGCGATACGAAAACAGTATAAACAATATATAATAGTTTTAATATTGTCCTGATGACGGCAGAGTACTTTCGAAACCGGTCGATCATTGTACTTAAATGAAGTGGTTCAAAACATTATCAAAACAATATGTGTTTATATAGTAATCAATTATATTTAGAAGATTACTGGAAATGTCTTTAAGACGTGAATCAAATTCACAATAATATCGGTTAGTACTTAGTAATATTAAGACCATATATTTTTTAATAAGATAATTTTCGGTTATGTGAAAAGGTAAAAGAAAATTTCATTGAATTTAAAAATATTGATAATCGGACAAAAGCCAAGATTTCACTAACACTATCTAGTGGTCATTTAGTTTGTGTTCGATCTTTTGCTTACAAAATACAAATGGGTGTCTTTTACGTAATATTAACAGTGATTTTATAAAAATTGTTGTGGGGGAATACGACAAGCTAGAACACAGCTCGGTGTTCAAATCGCTAAAGACCCGGCAAGCAAAAATTTCGAGTTCAAATCCCGGCCTCACTTCTTTTCGGTGTGTCTTTCTGTTATTAATAATTAATATTATTAAAATAAATAACTTTTTATAAGACCTCGGATACATTTTATTTTTTATGACAGACTGGCTTCATTTAGCCTAAGCACAATCAAGGTACAAAATTAAACCAAACAAAAAATACATAAGTGTGCGGTTATACATACATACAGAGAGAGATTTAAAAAAAAAATTACAGAACAATGAGAAAACGATAGAATAACATTTAAATAATAACAAAGGAACAGAGAGAAAGAGACAGATAGTATGAATTGAAAAAGACAAAACGTAAACTGAGAAGGTGATTTAAGAAGAAAAAATATCCGTGGCCTTATACAAACTTATTTGTTCATTTCTTTAAATATGTCAAACCACAAAGTGATTGCTTTTATTCGAAAATTTAATATTATTCATTTACTTAGGGAAGCGATTGTTCGTACCCAGGCGCTGTGCCCTTGCGGCGGCCCTGGATCGAGATAGCATCTCAAATCTGAGTCAACTGCATCGTGTCCGCCGCTCGTAACTTCCCACTCTTCGCGGGAAACGTATTAAAGCAAACACCGAACGAGATGCTTATCGTATGCGCTTTAATTACTATCGGCTACAGGTGACATGATGCAGGGGGCTTCGGCATTGTTGTTATAGTGTAATCTTTACATTGTCTGCGCGACGGGAAATTTAACGGAAACGTTTGCAGTCATAATAAAAAAACTATTGTTGACTTGTGATTGATGCAGTCAGTTTATTTATTTAATTATATACGCCCTCATGGGCTTTTACATAACATAAGATATAAAATAACAGTGACATTAAAAATAACAATGATTAGCACCCAAAAACATGATGAAATTGATAGAAATATTATCATGCAAATTAACACTAGTATTTTTGAAAGAGGTATGCTATTATAGCCTTCTTGTAACTAGATTCAGTGCAGTTGAATATATCTACTATTTCAGCGAGAGAATTACTCACTGCATGCAATCTAGGTACAAGCGAGTATTTAAATGACTCAGTCCTGATATTATTGTTACATTTAAAAATAATTTTGGATCGAGTAGATCTGTTAGGTACATAAAAGGTAATTAAGCTAAGTAAATCAGGGCTGTCTATAATACCATTAACAAGTTTAACAAATAAAAGTCAAGTCGGAAACAAGCCTCCTGTCTGAAAGTGTTAGTATTTTTAATTCTTTCATTAAATAATTATAATTTATGGTTTCAATAGGTAGACCGAGTTTGTAGTTAATGTATCTTAGAAATTTATGCTGCAATTTTTCAATGGAATCAGAGTGGATTTTAAAGTGAGGGGACCAGACGGAAGAATTATATTCGACTTGACTTCGATGAATTAGTTTAATTGAGTTTAGTGATGAGATTTCTAAATCAAACAAACCTATTTAAGGGAATCACTTTTTTAAGGTGTAGCTGGTGGTAGTGAATCATCATCAGAATCATTAATGAAAAATAGGTTTGATTTTTTATACTGAATTCCGGACAATATTCCCAACTGCTTGCAGTCATTGGGACTATGGCATCTCATTAACTGGATTGTAAAACAAGGAATACATTATATATCCAACCTCCATATTACAATTTTGTTTTTATGTTAATTTTATTTTATTTCTTCGTTTTTATTACTTTTTATTATTATGTTACTTGCTTTATGTCTTGTTAAGGTCTTTTTATTTTTTTAAATATTGATCACTGTTAAGGTTCCTCCTTATTATATCATTTGTGTACCGTGCGTATGTCTCGACACAGGAATTTCCTAGTGAGGAATGACTTGATACAAGGAGTAATCCCATAAGTTTTGTATTTATCAAGATAAATAATAAAATAATAGTAATCCTTAAGTGGGGTATGTTGCGGAAGAGTAAGGTTGAGAAGTACGAGTATGTGACTATTCAGATCTGGTCACCAAACACGGCTAAAGCCATTTCAAGCAATGTTTCGATTCAGAATAGTAGTCTTTCACTAGGACGATATTTAAAGTATCTACCGCTTTAGAACGTGCCGCAAATATACCATATACTGATTCATGTTTTTAATTTTTTATTTGAATACCGCATAAGAGTCTCAACTGCTCTCAACCGTCTAGAGCCAGTGAGACTATGGTATCCCCGAATAGGGTATGTTGTGAGGCTGAAGGTACTAGGGAGGGGAAGAAGATTGGGAAGAGGAAGGTTGGGAAGTACCTGGATATTCAGATCTGGTCACCAAACACGGCTAAAGCCATTTTAAGCAACGTTTCAATTCTGAATGGTGGTATTTCACTAGGGCGATACTACCGAGTATCTAACACTCTGGAACGTGCCGCAAATATACTTTTTTATTATTTTTTTATTAATTAAATATGTTATGACACATATTGATTAAATAAAAGTTATTGGCGCACGCCGGGTTTGAACCCGCGATCTTTGGATTCGTAGTCGAGCGACCACGGAGGCCGTCAAAGTATTAACATTACCAGTAGTTTTTGCAATACACTAAATACGGTAATATCTACTAATACCAAAGTTCGCACTATCATATAAGGGGAGGGGGGGGATTTAGGGAATACTTTCGTTAAAGCAAAAATATGTGTTTGCTATCAATTATATATTTGTGAATGTTTCAACGCTTTAAAAAATCTAATTCTAAACCAAGATAATAAATTAAATCATTATAATGTTTCTACTTAGTAAAATACCAAATTAGGCAATTAACTACCATAAAATAAAATGATTTTTAAAGGTTTCAAGTTTCAGATGATGCGGGTTCATCATACCGCAAGCAACATTTTCGGCATATAATGATGGTGGTAAGAGGAATTCAAATGTCGTCAGGTAATTCAAAACCTAGGTATCTATGTTTTGTTTTCTATAAAAAGAGATAAAAAGCCTTAACGTTCAAATTGCTCGATCATTATTTCATTTAGTGGGTAGGTAATAAAAAATAATGTCCGGCTTTATTTTTGATAGTTAAATACATTTTCAAAGTTCTATAGCACATAATGGAAACGATGTAGAAAACTGAAAAAAGTTCGACTTTTCTAGAAAACATAAAATATTTATGGAAAAAAAGTGAAAATTTCAAAATGCTAGAGCTCACCATACGGAAATACCTACAGATTTATACTAATTGGTAGAGTGGTAGATATTCAATATCGCCCTAGTGAAATACCACCATTCAGAATTGAAAAATTGCTTGAAATGGCTTTAGCCGTGTTTGGTGACTAGATGTGAATAGCCAGGTACTTCCCCCACCTTCCTCTTTCCAATCTTCTTTTCCCATTAATATACTTCCTTCAGCTTTACAATATACCACATGCACTTTTCGTAGGATTTGTGCTGAATATGTAATGAAAAACTTATGCTTTTTATACATACTAAGATTTCAATTTATATCTACTTATATATATATACGTATATAGCAGGGGGTGGCCAAAGCGTTGTCCGCATAACTATTCCTAGTCGCCCGCCTATCTGAAGCCGCGTACAGACATATTCTTTTTATTTATAAACTCTTTTTTTTTTTTTATATTTGTGTGGAGAAATCATTCTTGTCTGTTATTAAAACAACTGGACATTGAATAGGAATTGGTAACATCCATGTCTGTTTGAAATTTTAAGTTACTTTTCTTATAATCACTTAACACATACATTGTTAGTAGACCGCTGCCAAAAATTTAAAAAGCAGGTCGCCCGTAGTGATCAAAAGTTTGGCCACCCCTGGTGTTTAGTAACCTTATGTGCTTCGCTATTGTGAAATGTATTAATTTTTTTCTTACTAGACGTGTGAAAAAATAATTTGAATATATCTAAATAAAAATACAAAAACAAACAAACGATACCCCGAATGAGGATTCCATAGTCTCACTGGCTCCGGGCAGTTGAGACTATTGTGCGGTATTCACATAAAATTATTAAAAAAAAACATAATTTCCGTTTTATTGTTGATAATAAACATAATTCCTCATAGTTAATGTCCACGCCATCAATACAGTATTAAATGCCGTCGTCCTTTCGGATTTATGTGGCCCTAAAGACAAATTAAGCAGCTTTTCTTGGCCGTAATAAAGTATTTCATGAAAAGTTTAACGGCTCCGAATGATTCAGATAACGAGCTTATGAGGGGTCTTCGCGGATAGCCTTTACGTGTCGCGTGGGGTCGGCGGTGACACGGCGGCGTGGGTCGTTAAACCGTGGATAACTTTAGTATGGACTTAACAAACCTTAGAACTTTTAAAGGATTTTATTATAATTATCAAACAGTTTTACGGGGTGGGATTTTAAGGTTATAGTAAAAAGGTTTAACGAATATTAAAATGGTACCTACGTGTCCGAGGTACTTGGAAACGACGCGACTTTTTACACTATAAAGCTTATAATAATTCCCGTAATATTCCGTAAAAGGTTGTTTTAAATATGTATTTTCATATGTTATTTTATAAGTGCCCTAAATTTGTCACCCTGTTGACGAAACTAGTAGGCGACTTTTATGTTTTAATAAAACAAAAATAACAAATGTTTCAATTTTAATAATTTCGCAGCCAAATTTAATTACGCTGTCCGACCTTACCAAATAAAATTATTATTTATGATATTTACAACCCTGAGATTCTCGCCAAAATAAACTTACATGTACCGATCACAAACACGAGTGTATTTTTTGATTCTGTATTAGTGATAAAACGAACTCTTCACAAATACTTCACTGAAATATATGAGTCTACCACACAATAGTGAATATATTAAAAAAAATCTCTTCTATGCTTATATATGTATAATTATTGTTTTTTTTTACACTTAATTTTGTATTTATTACTGGTTATATGTTTAATTACTTTTTTTTTCAAGACGTATGTATTTATTGTTTATTTTTTAATGTATCGTGTACTATCAAATAATGGCCTGTCAACTTAACTGTATTGCACTTTTTTTGTAAAAGCCCACTAGGGTGCAAATAAATAAATAATAATGCATTTATTCACAAAGTAAATATTCTACTCAATTCGCTTATTTTAAAACAATAAAAAAAAACATATTCGGAGTTGTATAAACTGAACACAAAAACAATAAACATTATTGAAGTTTATTTCTAAATAAACGTTATTTGTAGACACATAATAATGTGCATTTCAGGTTGTCTTTAAATTGTTACAATTCATATAAATGTGCAACCTCTATCGGAGGTTAGGTGACATAATTATATATTAGACACCGGGCTAGTAGACACTAGGTTAACCTACTGCTAAAACGTATTTTCCTGAGTTTCTTCTCCAATATTGAAAACCGCAGCATTTAGTCGATGTAATTATTTCTCACGTGTTCTAAGAACTGTATTTTAATATTGAGCAATCACATACTTATTTAATGTAAGTAAATACACACATGTGTAAAGTATATAACCTAGGTGTGCGTAAACATGACGTGTCAGTATCTCCTCCGTCAATATCATTTATTCAAGCATGATGGGTCATCTTACATGATAGTCTTTAAGCAGGTACTTATATATATGTAGTTACTATGGTCAAGTGATTTGGGTTCTACCTCCCAGGGCTTAAGGTGACCATGCCCACGTGACGTGGTTATGATCAAACGAGCGTTGACAGGAAGCCCTCCAGTTTCATTGTTTGTTCTAGATACAAATAAGGAAATCAGTATGACCGAAGGAATACTATGATAACGTCAAAATGACAAAATTATGATTGATTTACTGCTCTAGGAGGTTCGCGTTGTAACACATCCTAGTGAACGTTTTGCCTTGTAGTGGATACATTATTTTTACCTAACTGCTTGGGAGTGTAATATCGTCACTGGAACAGCAAAACGGCTTAAGCGACATTTTGGTCAAAAATAAGTTAAATATGCAGTTTCGATCAGTTCTTTTTTTTTGCATCGAATTCTCTGACTCTTGTTCGATTCTGAAGATTTTTGTGACTCTTTAGCCATCTAAAATATGTTTACCATTTGGGAGAAGGCTTTACTCAAGTGAGACAAGTTTGGAACTTTTTTAGCTTTTATTGCTTCAGATAACTCAGTGAGAGCATTGAGTTAACTTTTTTTCAAAATCCAACCAGGTATTGAAGACATGTGAATTATATTGTAAAAAAAAAAAAGCTTTGAAATGCTTTGGCATAAACTTTCCAAAATGATGCTTCAGCTCTTTTGCCTTTCCGGCGACGATATGTCAAGAATTGATTAAAATATACTACGCTTATAAATAAAACGTTTTCCTGGAAACCTCTGTAGCACATGGGTAAATTCATTCTTAACCGTGGTCTCGTTGGTTCGATTTACGATGCTCAAACGAATACATTTGATAATTTTTAAATCGCATCCTTATTTTACTTCGCGGGTTTGATTTTCTGCTAGTTACGTCTTCTATTATTGCACAAGCAACGTGTTCCACTTTTATTGATGAAAGTAGGGAGAGTTAAAATATTGTCAAGTTATTCGTATCCCGAGAATGTTTGTCTTTCTTGAATATACAGTGGAACCTCGATTTACGAGAATGATTCGTTTCCAGAACACTAGTATGTCAAATCGAATTTCCCCAAAACTTGAAAAACTACTCAACTAAAAATGACTTGTACAAAATATGTATGTACTCTTTAAAACTTTTTTAATTTTTCATTTAATTAATAATTATTCATATTTTTTCGATCGCGCGAAAATATCTCAATGCATTGCCGTTGAAAAGATTCTTCGCTCGTACTGCCACACCCTTACCCGGCTGGTGCTTTTCTACGAATTATTCAGTGTTTCTCACATTTTACTCGTTCGTATAGAAAGATATCGCTCGTTTATCAATCACAACACTAGCAAATTAGGTAACTCTCAATATGAGGTTCCACCGAATCTTAACATTGTTCTGATCTTGTCACAGTAAATGTCACACACAAACATTTATTATTATTTTAACAGCTTTATGCCTCATTAAAAATATTGTGAATTCATTATACGCTAAATTTAGGTAACAAATAGATATTAATTACGAATTGAATAGTACAGTTAGATTATTTTAATCACTTCATCTATTTTTACTATGTGTAAGCCGCATGTAAAGCCTTAGCACTACCAGGAAAATATAAATATTAAAATAATAATTAAAATATTAAGTACAGAATTTTTTTTAATGCTTCGTTTAACCGTTATTTTTGCTGAATGAATGACAAAGTTTAAAAAATGTACAAGTTTTTACGAATTCTATAAATTCCATAGAATTAAACTGCCGATGTCTTGACATCTTTTTAATCGTAGATAAGCACCATTTTTAATTGTTGGAATTTGGTGGGTCTCCGTTCAATGCCATTTCTCGGTGCGTTTCAGGTTTTTAACAAATTGTGAAAAGCTGTCAAGAATAACGGAGTATCTTGCGTGGTATATTTTTTTTAAGAAAATCATTTTTGAGTTGTCACAGTTTCTATGTGAACACACCTTTCAAATGCATACGGTATTTTGAAAATAGTGTTGTGTGAACTAAAGACTTGTGATTGATGTAAGGGTTTGTCTTGGAAGCAATTCAGTGTATTTACAAATGATGTTGAATTTAAAGTGAATCGTTATAGTGTAGGTATTTTTTAAATAAACCATAAAAACCTCGTTTGACGGTGGGAAGCCATATTTTAATAGTACTTGCCAAGCGATGATGTAGGTGCATCACAAGTAGACGGCTTGGACAAGTAACCGCTCTATTGAAATGAACATCAATAAAATAATGCTACTTACAATATCACAAATTCATAGTATTAGTAACTATACAAGTTGTTATACTGCCTTGATGAATGTACAATTCTTTCCAAATCTAATAGGCGTAGGTATATAATTTGCTAAGTATTGAAACAATATAAATGAGTTCAAAGAATATGAAATAGAAAAAGACACAGATAATAAAAAAGTAATAAGATTGAGACCAAGACTCGAACTAGGGACCTCTGATACCGAAACCAGAAACAACGTAATTTGTATCAATCTCACAATTCTTGAAAACTATGAACATTCTTCTTTTCAATTTTCATTTTGCCGATATCGGAATCCACCTTTATATTCATAAGCCATGGTCTGTCCGAACAATAGCAGTCGTCGGAAAATGTGTATTTTATTTTTTAGCAATGTGCGATGCTGGCACGTAATAATGTTGCATATTTTGATCGAGAATTAAAGATTGAAGAAAAAATGCGGACTAAAAACCACAGCATAGATAGTGGGATATGAAATACGCTCTAGAATCACCAACAGAGCTTAAATCGCCTTTCCCACCATTTTAAAAGCTTTAACGCCTATATGTTCACTCATTGAGGGTTCAGTAAAAAAACTGTGATAAAGACTAAAAAAGATTACAAATGCTTGAAAGTGCCCATTTCATGATTACCATAAATTACAGTCCGGGGAATATTAGTGGCTTTCGTATCGATCGAAAATAATTTGAAACACAGAATATGAAGAAAAAAAAAACTTCTTATATTTATGTGTACGCCTTCGAGGAAATATATATTTCGTAAGATATATATTTAAATGATATCATCTCCCAGTGATAGACATCTGGTAATAATGTAATTAACAGTAAATTATTGTTGGGGTTGCATCCTGTTTTGGGTTCGTTAAGTGCACGTAAAGTGCAGACGTCTCCTTGAACAGAAATTATACGTTACGGTGGGTTGCCTTCCCATTCGGAGATGTGTTCTGACGTACTAAAATTACTTCAACATTTCATGTGTTATCAAGAATGTATTTGGACTAGAGGATGTATTTAGACAGTGGCGTTTCTCGTGTGAATTACACTCCTGTAATATATCATGCACACTTTATTGTTACCGTTGCAGTACTTTTCCAAGAGTTAACATGTTTTATATGCGCGGTGTGGCTTATGCATATAACTTTTTAAATTCCTCTCTGCAATCTTACATTAAAAAGTATCTGAAAACAATGTTATTTAACATAATAACAAGTTCATTTTAAAGTTTATTATAAAATGATTTTAACATTGTTTAAATTGCTATTATACTGGAGGTTATGCACGTCCTGGCTTGGCTCGAGTTTAAATCTTTTATTTTTTAATAATAACCATACGTAATTTTTTTGTGAACTTTTCAATGTTGTACTGATATTACTTTAAATAATCAAATAATCATTACATATTATTATTTATTTTTTAAGACGTAAAACAAAAGAAATAGCATTGGAGAGTAAGGGTCGGGTGGTGGGGTGGGCGGTTACTTATCTGAGTAACCAGTGACGATATATGACTTACAATATATTTTTATTGATTGAACACAATTTAATAACATAACTTGATTAAAGTAGGTATTTGTGTTTTTTTTGCTTATTGTTGTAAATTTAAAGCTGTTTTTACTAAAACAACCATTATTTTACCACTAATAAACTTGGTTCAATAATACATTGTTAAATGGAAAGGCAATAAATCATGTCAATTCATGCATTTTTTTCATGGGTTATTCTGTTTCATTACAACTTTCTATTCCTAATGAATATATAACAAGCTTCACTTGTAAACACTAGACAATGTTTCTTTCCTACTACAAAGTAGATCGGCGGGTAGGTACCTTCCTATTGCCTCTATTAAAGTGCCATTTGCAAACGCAATAAACATTTCCTCTCATAACAAATTTACTATTTTGGCTTTTACTTACGAATATTGTTAATGAGGGGTCAAACCGTCCTAAGATGTTATCAGAACTAAAGCATCTAATAAAAAATTGAATGTCGAAATAATTTGACACATCACTCCAACAAAATTTATCAGTTTCATTTCTAATTTGGATATTAATAAAGCGTTTTGAACAAAATAGAGTTTTAACTAAGGTTAAACAATTGAGCTATATACTGAGTTGAAGGAATAACTTACAACTCTATTGAGGAGTACACCCAACGTTTAATCCACATTTATAGTTATTTTTTTT
Organism: Drusus annulatus; assembly: GCA_022651775.1. Lineage (NCBI taxonomy): Eukaryota > Metazoa > Arthropoda > Insecta > Trichoptera > Limnephilidae > Drusus > Drusus annulatus. The sequence continues at coordinate 47,411 of JAGWCC010001197.1, read as the reverse complement.
ATAAACTAACGGACCATTGTCCAATTACGACAAAATACTTAACACGAAATGGGATAAAAAGAACAACAGAGAAATAACAGCACAAACGTAATATTATAATGAAGCAATGACAAAAATAGGTTAAAATATACACAAGAAACAACATTCAAATCAAAGCCAAGGACAAATCAAAGTTTTGGTAGAGTCAAAAAGGAATAACAGAAATCATTTTGACTGGTACCAAAAATGTCAAGATCATGGCTTGATTTAACAAGTACCAACATTCATAATTCATCTAATAAATACTATTTTGTTGTTCTGACTCTCAAAAAAACAACATTAGTTTATCTATCATTCATCCTGGAGTGTCCCAGACTTATTCTATCCATCATTTTAATTTTCATTCGTCTTCTCCTGATATTCCTATCACTCGCCATCTACTCCACGAGTCTAAACTTTATAAGAGTGTCGTCCATTATAGAACTGGCTTCGTTTACACACGAATCATCATAAAAACTTAGTCTTAGAGAAATATCCAATCAAATATTATAAATTTAATATCCTCAGCCACCACTGGTAACCTAGTGATGACCAACGTACATGCGCGGTTGAGTGGGACCTCTCGCGCAGGTCAACGTCCCTTCCGTTATCTCCTCTATTCCACATTCCGATGTCATTTTATAGTAGGGATGAAGCGACTGGCCCGGCGACCTCTGCCTGGTCCTGCAGCTAGCGGGCCGGTCCGGCGGCTGGTCCAAGCGCACTTTACGCTTGTATATCCCTAACATTGATGCATAAGACACAAGTTCGCCTTTCTTCATTTATAATATACCTTTTCTATCATTTTCACTAGACTCCTGATGCCAACTTAGACAGTAAATCACGTCCCTTTTCTTGTTATTTTTACTAAACTCATCGAAAGATCCTAACCAAAAACATGAAATTTGGCGAAAGGCACAAGTTTTCCTAAGCCAAATTCGCATTATTCTTTCACGTGGAAAGGTCTTGATCAATATCATTCGACTTATGACTTCTGAAAAATTCGTCCCTGTTACGTCAATATTGTTCCCATTCTTGTTGTTTCAACTAGACTTTTTTTCCAGGTGACTATTCCAAATATCTCTTTTAGAAAATATGCAAAGCGGGCTAAGAGTAGTCATGAGAGGATTTTTTTTTTGTAAAATGTACACTGTTTTGTAGAACTTCACATTTTTTTATTATGCGAAGCAAATTGACGTTGTTTTGGGTATGATAATTTAAAAAGGTGAGTTTTTATTTTTATTCTGAACTCAGTAACCGTTTATTTTAGGTCAGGTTATTAAGTGAAGTTTATGATAACCACCACAAAACTGCGCTATGGAAATTAATTGTTTATTTATTATTTTTAGGAATTGAACAAATTATTTCTAGGATATTCCTCATCTAGTGATGCCTGAATCAATGTTCCTAGAGGTTTTGGCCAATGCGTCAACGTTCTCACGTTACAAATTGGGATAGGCTTAATTTAGATCCTGGTCGTTGTCCACATTCCTCGGAGGAATTAAGTGTTCCACTGCCATCGAGCTATGAAGGGCTGCTCCATGGATATTATGTGCGCTAGGTGAAGGTGAGTCCACTCAAGTAAGACATTGGAACCACTGATCTATTTTTAAGATAGTTCAAGACCTAATAACACACAAACACTTCTTATTTTTTTTTTTATAGCGACATTAAACGATTCGCTATGAAAACAGGTAGTATAACAAATCAAACCTAAACAATATTAAAAAATGGACGCTTACATTGTATGACCACGTAGATTCCGCCCAATGGGCCCAGAAAAAAACCTTCAAAAGCAAACAGAATACAACGTAGGTAGACGTGGAACAGTCGAATGAGTCAAATTGTTTCTACTTGCGTATGCTAGCAAATAAAGCAAATAGTTTGAGTCAGAAAACAACTGTTCGGAAGTTCATCCTCTCGGTCTATCGCCGATGGCTATAAATAATTTAGCATATGTATTTTCTTTTATTAATATTTTGATGCTTTCAAGACGTAAAGTTTCATAATAGCTAGACACCATCTACTTAGTTATTCATAAACCAACGGACTATTGTCCAATTACAAAATAATACATAACACGAAATGGGAAAAAAGAGCAACAGTGAAAGAACAGCACATAAGTAATATTATAATGAAGCAATAATAAAAAGGATAAAATATACGTAAGAAATAACATTCAAGTCAAATCCAAGATCAAGACAAGGTTTTGGTAGAGTCGTAAAGAATGACAAAAATCCCTTAGACTGGTACAAAAGATTTCAAGACCATGGCTTGAGTTAACAAGTCTAGACATTCTGGACAGTGGAGAATGATACTTATAATTAGTAGACTGATGATTGAGGAACCACAATTCATTGTTTCTGAGTCTACGGCAAAGAATGTTTAACTGAATGAGTTGCAACAAAGAAGGTGAATCAATAATACAATTAATAATTTTGAAAATGATAATTCAATCGAAGTCTCTCCTACGCTTTTCCAATGAAGAAACTTCTAAAGTTTAATACATACACCTAGTCGAGGAAGTCATCTCTAGAAGTGCTAACTATCTTGTTCCAAGAAACTCAAATACCAACCTAGCGTGTTCTATTTCACCGGAAAGTTCTGTTTAAGGGACTCTTAAGACTTAAGATCAGTGGGTACCTACGAGTACCTACCTTCTAACGGTTTACGTCGGGTCCTTTTCTCTGAATCTCCCGGCCCAAATGCGGCGCGTTACGCTCCCCGATCAATCAATCAAAACGGTCAGATTAATTAATAATTAATTTCATACACTAAATAATATTTTAAAAGCATTTAATCTGACACAAAATCTTACAATCTCTATTGTGGCACCAATGTTGAATAGTGGACTAGGCGTTTGGCTTAGAGTCAGAAGTATGGGGGCTCGCTTTCTGCGAAGCGGAAAAATATATTCAATTTGGTTTTTAATTTAATATATGGACGCTGCTGAATATTTTGATATTTATTATACACAAAATACCAACAAATTTTAATTACTTACGACAAATATCAATTTGTTTACATTCATAACGATGTAAGACTCTCTTTTACTGAAAAATATTTGCAATTTCCCTCAACTACAATCAAAGCAACTAAGACAGGAGAAACGCACGTTATAAATCCAATTAAGCAATGACACGCCCCCGTGAATATTTTGCCTATAATCAATGCAGATGACACCGTTTTTGGTTAGGTGCCTTTCCAGTTAAGTCACTGGTAGTTTTTTTACTTAAAAAAAGATTTTCCAATAAATGAACTGAATAAAAGTCTACTCTCTTCAGAATAATGTATAGTGCTGCGATACAATGCATTGTAATGGTGCTATAAGAACGTGCACTTCTAAATATCGGAGACTCATTTTATTTTTTGATTTATGTAAGAGCAATAAATTGGGAGCTTTTTTATTTATATCAATCGTGTCAATAAACGGTCGAGAATTCAGTTGCAAACAGAGAATGTAATGAAAGAAGTGCGATTTTCACGACCAGATTCTGATGCTACAAATGAAAAAAAAAAGTTTTATAGCACTAACTCCAATTGCGAATGCGAATTAACAGATGCAACACTTTTCTTCATTCATGTCAGGGAGTAACTTGCATTCAACAGTAAAGTAACAGAAAAGAAAGTAAAACCTTTAAATTCTGAGTTCATCGTCGCGTGCTGAGAATTCCCTTGACAGGCCGAGTAACTCATGTATAACTCACGTAATGTGCAAAGGTAGCTTAAATTGTTAACACTTAAAAAAAAAACCCCACGATTTTGAAAAAGAAACAAAAGGTATGATACTCTTCTATTATTATTGCAGGGAGTGGTTTGGTATCATCACATCTTTCTCATGCGCTGCAAAGTCAAGGGTTCAGATACCCAAGACTTAGTCCAACCCTCGATAACAGCGAAACATTAAATAAAAATGTCTTTAAAAAAAATCCCGTAGCAAAAAAATTATTAACCGTGTGTTTTTACCCGGAGAATATTTTTTTTATATGGGAAGGACACAGTAATATTATCATATTAACAATGTATTTTATCGACAGTCAAACAATTCTATTCGTCAAGTAATTATTTAAATTCCGTCACAAAAAGTGAAATTCTTTCTTGTCTCTATAATCTAGAATATTTAACATTCACAACAAATAACGTTGAGTAAAAATAAAAATAAAGTTTTTAGAATGGCCACTGAAATTTATGAAAAGAACACAGATTTCATTAAATTATTCAGCAAAAACGCCCACAAAAACTGTGTCAGGGTTTGTTGGTTTTGAATTCAATACAACCGTCGATTAACGTCCGTTATAATAATAATAAAGAAAAACCATTCGTACCAATCGCAAGAAAAAGTTCTTGCTTCTACTGGAAAACAATGTGAAACCCGTTGATGTAAATTTGTGGTAGGTACATATTGTAACTAAACCCATTTGGAGAATAAAATACGATACATGCATACATATACATATACAACGGATACGGATACAACGGTTGTAGGTATATAATTGAGTTTTCGTATTTCCTGAAGTATATTTCTCTTGATAAATTTAACGGCATGGATAAAGAAAGCAAAATAGTGCTTGTCAACTTATTTTTCTGGAGCGTTATGCTAAATAAATTTTAGAAAAAAAATGCTTATCATACTACCAAATAATATTTCTTCTAAGGTTGATCATAAAACACATTAAAACAGAGATTTTATGTAAATCCGTGTGTTGTATTTTCGTTGTTATTTAATGATTGAATACGGATAACACGTACCGAAAATTCTAAAAATATAGATATTTTAAAAAAATTACAGTTTTTATTATTATTTAGCATAGTTAAACGATATAACGCATAATATGATTTTTACTATTTGACGTGAGAACCGTTTTGATACAAAAAATATTTCTTATTGTGTCTGGCAACTCATTTATCTTTTAGTTGATTTTATCTGAGAAGAGCGAATGTCAAATAATCAACCATGAACCAATTCACTGTAGATAAAGAAAACGGAATCGTTAAAAGACTGACAAAAGTAGTAAATTAATTTTGTTGACATTTCTATGTCTCGACTAAATATTTTGATGATTTATTCATAATTTAAATTTTCTTATTCTTTATTTTTATTTGCATTTATAGGATGTAACTTGCATTGTTTCTTGTTTAAGTTTTCTTAAATGTTTATAATTGTAATGCACCTTATTATATCATATGTGTACCCTGTCTCGACATAGGAATCGCCTTGTGAGATAGACATAAATCAATCACTTATATGTTGTATTTACTAAGATAAATAATCAAAATATATATTTTTTAAATAGTTAATATTCGAACTAAGTGTAATTTATAACAATTTCCTTGGTACTTAGGACGTGTACTCGTACCTCTCGGAACAAATAGCACAAACATCATAAAATAGGATGATCGTTGTTTACTGTAATAGAGCGTGAAATAGAACTGATGTAGGCTTTAGCTGTTCCGTCTTCCTGTTTACTATCCACCTGAAGTGCGAAGGCTATTTTTACATTCACCGTCCAATACGCCTTCACATTCTTCTTTAAAAAAATATTTTTTTAATGTTTGTCTTCCACAGTTGACATATTACTGGTATTAACAAAAAAGAAAAAAAAGTTTACCGTGAAATTTAATCTTTTGTGTGTATATTAATAATGTTCAAAAATGATGTTTGTGAATATTTTTTTGATATGGTGAATACCACACAAAAGTCCCAACTGCTCCCAACCATCTAGAGCCAGTGAGACTATGGCATCCTCAATCGGGGTTTGTTGTGAGGCTGAAGGTAGTGAAGAGGAGAAAGAGATGGGAAAGATGAAGGTTGGGAATTACTTGGCTATTCAGATCTGGTCACCAAACACGACTAAACCCATTAAAAGCAACGTTTTTATTCTGAATAGTGGTCTTTTACGAGGGCGTTACTTAGAGTATCTACCACTCTGGAACGTGCCACAAATAAACTGCATATTTTTTTTATATGAATTAAATGTGTTATGACACATATTAATCCAATAAAAGTAATGTGCGCGCGCCAGGTTTGAACCCGTGACCTTTGGATTCGTAGTCGAGGGTTTTGCCACTCGACCATGGAGGCTGTCATGTAATTCGTTATTATTGATGTTGTTGTTAGGATAATAATAATAATTGGATAATTTATACAGCGCCGTTTTCGTGAAAAATCAAGGGCGCTGTACAACTCTTAATTTCTAGTTTCTAGTTAATGTTAATAGGATACATCATTTATCGTAGTGTCGGACTATGGAGTGTAATTAATTATTACATGTATTTCAAAGTCGTTTAAATTTTATTGGATGGAGCAAAAAACAAATTTAAATTATAAAAATAGCCTATCGGCTTGAAAATATTTAGTACAATCAATTTATAGCATAGAGATTATTATTATCAGACATATATTGCTGATTCAATTTAATACACTTATGTTATTGCTTTTATTGGAATTCCCATTGTTCCTGTAGTAGGACCACCCTCTCATGGCACAGTTTCTGGAGATGCTTCTCCTAACTTTGGTGCCGCGGGGGAGAGGGGAAGGGGGAATTCGACGTCTACCCCCCACTGAAACTGTACTTAGTATATTCAGGGGAAGTTGGTCTTTAGGCATTCGTAGTACATGAATAAGTAACCTCGATTGTGACTACTCTTTAAAAATCAGTAGGGGTTCGATATTAAGCCCTTCTCGGATCTCCAAGCTTCTTATTAGATCATATTTTGTATCTCTTGCCACTCCACTATTTCTAAACGTATTTGAGGTTTTCGCATCTAAATAAATGGTACTAAAAGGTTTGTTAGTACCTACATATTAAAAAACGCTGTCATTACAAGCATGCCAATATTGAAGAGAAAATGATCTTTTCTAAACAATATTAAAAAAGGAGAACTTAAACATTTTAAGTATTTCTAACTAAATGAAAATTAATAGTGTTTTAGTAGAATTATAGCAAATGCCAGTTATTTGAATTGTTCTTGATATCTCTGATACTTTCTGAAAATCCATCCACGTCTTTAGTAAAATTAACCCTTTTCTTTTTGCTTCTAGTAAACATAATACGTTTTTTTTTAAATATTTTATTCCAAATTCTATGATGAACCTTGGTGTGAATTAACTGCATAATACAAAAGTATCACAAAGTGTGATTTCTTTTGGTATAAAATATACTTACAAAGGTTATTTAAATAAACATTATTTATTGATTAATACGTAATGATTTTTTTACAAAAAAATAAATAAAAATTGTCTTAAGTTTGTTTTTACCACGACCATTTAGCTGTCATCTATTTGGCTAATTTTATGGTATATTTTCATTGAATTTTATCACTCTGTGGCTTAACGTAAAATATTAAATTAAATAATATTTTTCCAATCACTAATTTTATTTAAATATTATTACATACCGGTTTCGATTTAGTTTAGATTTTTCTAGTTAGTACATTACATAAACATACATACATATTAATATAAATAAACGGTGAAACTGGTAAGTAATTTTTTTTTTCAAATAATTGACGAAACAACGTTTATTTTAAATTTCTAAAACATCTTTTATTAAGGATATTGTGCAAACTTTATTATTATTATTGTTTCAAAGCAAAACAAAAGAATTTATTAAAGGTAATTTCATGTCACTATAATATTAGAGGCTGCGACTATTCAATTGTCAATTGTGACGTGCTAGAGTGCGTAGAAAATGCACATTCCTTGAACCAAATTCATTTTCTGCACAATGAAAGTGTAAACTTCGCACACTTCAGAGTCGGATTCCGATGGTATAAAATTAAATAAGTTAAGAATAAAACTATAAACTGCGATTCACAGATACTCCTATTTTGTCTTTGTTTCTTTAAGATGATGAATCCACATTTAGGACCTTTTCGACAACTTATAATAATTTGAGTTGACATTATCCGTAGATAACATTTTCGTAGGCACATAAACTTTGTTAGTTTTCTCTGCAACGAATAACTAACACACAATACTAAAATAAATTTGAAGTATGACCATGAAAAGTGGTTTTAGTATATTGAGTAAAGAACTTCATCTGATAAGGAAATGTAAAAGTCGCTCTCAGTACTTGTACTAATCGATTAAAAGTTTGGTGCTTATCCGATCATCGACATATTTACTACCGTCAACGTTACACGGCAAACTTGAAACACGCGGATCAATGCAAAATATGGACCTACCTTTCAGTACCTACACTTTCCAGGCCGCGAGTTTTCACGTGTGCTAAGCTTATGCGACCGCGTTCGAACACAGCTCATGACAGTATTATCGCCCAACTGGCCGGGTTCTTGTATGTGAACATACCCCATCGGCAGGGCTTTTTGGCACATGTTTATTGATTCATATTTGTGTAACCATAATTTAAATTGCGGTAATTCTTTTTGAATATGTTATAATGATTCGTTGTTCTTATATTTCATAAATAAAATGATAATATTTGTAACTAAAATAACTTGTTGTTTTTTTTATTAAAGGACAAATAAATACACGTAATAAAATAGGAACTAAGTGTCAAAGAAAATTAAGTAATGTTTTTTTTCAGCACTCAGTTCCTATTTTATTACGTGTATTCAAATATGATAAAAAAACTTTTTTTATGATTTTTTTTAACTGTTAAGTAAAGGGGGACATCGCAGTCAGGATAGTAAAAGACTGTCTCTCACATCTCATAAAAAAAACGTGGTTAAGATTTGAAAAATATACAAACCAAACACGAACATCGTTTGACCTGGGCCGATTGGCCGAAAATATCATCACAAACGGAGTTTGTGCTCGGCCGGATAAGGATAGAAGATGCACAAAGTGTCGGACAACAGGGAGAAAAATGCACACTGAACAGGGTTCAGTCTTGGCCTGGAAAGTGTTCAATGTATTTTGGTCGTATAAACCTGCAGAAGCTAGCAAGATCTAGATGTCTCGTTTACGTAATATAAGACTTCTTTGACGCGGACATTAAGAAATTACCACACAATACACTCTGCTAACAATAAAATAGACATTTTTAATGAGCCGATAAAACAATAAATAAATAAAAAAATGTCAGTCATATCAAGCTGGTATTGTAATAATGCGTTTTATTTATAGACCGGTTATATGAGGTACCAAACGGCTAATATGCATCTCGTCAGTGCAGGTGCCAATAATCCATTTATTTATGTTCTACCTTGTATAATTTTATTAATTTGCTTTTGTTTGTTATTCATAACTTAACTCATATAACTTTTACTTAATTACCTATTATCTTATGATGTTAAATATTCCTGTAAAATAACCAATCATTTATATATAGTTGATGCTAACTTTATTATTTAGTTAATGCATCCTTTAGTCAATATAGATTATTTCTTAAACTTGTATTTATTAATAATTTGCTGTCACGAACTTTGCTCGCTTGATCTGTAGACCGCAGAGCAGTTGTTCAAAATCTTATTCTGGCCCTGTAGGAACGATGCGACGTGCTGTAATGGAAAAACCTCGCGTGCAATCGATACTCGCACCTGAAAATGGTGCATTTTTTCTATTCATAATAATTTTCGAATCGCTAGAGCGATCTAATATCTCTCAGACGCGGCGGGGAATAAGATAGCTTGGCAGTGTTCGACTACAGGTGGATAAAGCTACGCATGCGCGCAATAAGATCTCCGAGGAAAACGGAAATTACTTGCAAATTGATCACTGGCGAATCAACTTGGAGACCAAATTAACATCATGGAATTACGGAAGATCGTCAAAGAATTTGAGGTTGGTCTAATTTTTTTGTATCAAGGTCATCTATTCATACACGATTGATATCGCTAAATCGAATGGATGTGCATAATTTGTCTATCTTAAATTAATTTAATTGTTGCGAACGATGGAGAAATACGAAAGGTTACCAGTAGAAATAATCGTATTTCCCCATAATCGATGTTGTTAAAGTCGCCGTTGTGCCCTAATAATATAGCGTATTACCAAATGCGAAAGTATTTACAATTTAAAAATAAATAAATGTCGACAGCATCCCAGGTGTACCGCGTTATTTAGCACCAATATATTTAACGTGTATTATGTCCTCGCGATTTGTAAGGCATTATTTGCAAGAAAACTAGACAAAATTGCATATTCTGTTTTAGTGCATTAAGTTCAAAGAGAGTATTACATTAATGTGATTCATGAGTCTTAACCATTTCCATACTTGCTCTGTTTTACCATCACCTATTATACATAAATAATATAATTTATTGAATCAATAAATTTTACTTATTTCAAATGCACACGCAATAACCGAGCATTGTGATGCATTATTTGATAATTTTTCGTCTAACACACTAGTATACGAGTACATCCACACAGCATTGCATTGTCTTATGCGATGTTAGACTATTGCCCTCTATCCCATAAACCTTTCTAAAGAAAACAATCAACTAGCCACCACATTTTATGATAAATTTATGCGTGTTGAATTGCCGGGTACAAAAGCCATCTCATTCATTAGAAATGTTCTAAAAAGTACTGCTGGAAGAAGTGCTACTTTCCATTAATACGCGCGTATTATTTATGGTCTGTTGTAAAAAAAACCGATGGAAGAGTGCGCTCTATATTTATGTAAAGCAAACCGCCCACCAAGGACATCAGCTGACTGGTTTAAGAAAGTTGAAGAGAAAGCACGCGGCGTAATATCAGAATAACAGAATGTTGTTCTTTGCGTTCAAAGGATCGATAAAACGCCCATTTCGCTGATCGAACCTCGTAACATAGCATCACAGAAAACCGTTACTTATAACACCATAAATAAATCTTTACATAAAATAGTGCCTGTATTTATGTACATCTGGTACTACGCTCACTTGATTTGAAAGGTGAAAATGTTTAACGTGCGGAATGTTTCGTACTACAATACTTATTTAACAACGCATTTATTCATAGAGGCTTACAAATATCCTAGATATCTGAAATTATTGTTTTCGCTTATCGTTGAATTGTGAAGACCAATAGAAGATAACATAAAAAGCTGACTGTGCTGTTATTCCAATGCTATACATGAACTTACTTGTACTATTCGAATCACTTGATTGTCTCGTGTCTTTCGTTTTGAACCATCATCGGCATCTGCTTTCATCCACTTGACAATCAAATGTTCTCTTGGTTTTTTTTTTTCTTTCTATCCATCCGCTTTACATTTAAATTGCACATGCTCATACCACCTATGCGTTCTCTTTTAATAATGTTTATACTGGTTTATTGAATGCCATATAAAATATGCATATGTGTTTAGGGAGTAGCAAATAAATGGTCAAAATAGTCTACCGTGACGGAGATCCACCGGTAAATTTGATGCAAGTTTAGAGAAATTAATATAAAAGTTTGTGGGTTTTAATGTACAAACCATTACACTTAACATCACAGAAGTTCAAAAGGAAGAAACCAAAAGTTACCATCCGATACTTCTTCGACTGTATGAACTGTTTACCTTGCTCGATAATCCGGTATATTCTCTACGAGCACAAAATCTAGCTTAAACAAAGAAAATATACTCGTAGATACGTTTGATTTTACTCCAATTGATTCTAACGCCATCTAAAAAAAAATATTGAAAGTATTTTGCTGAAAATTTGCAAAGGTTGTGATGAAAAAAGCCGTTTCGAGTTACATTTACTAATGTAGATCTTTCTAGCACAGTTCCCTCGCTAGGTAAAAATATAAAGCAAGGTATTTTTTCGAGCATTACATAAATATATTCAAACACAAAACAATTTTATATAGATAAGGGTAAAAAGGTTAAATAAAAATACCATAAACAATAATATGCAATCTTTTTTTTTTTCCATTTCCATTGATCAAATTCGTATAAAGCCTGATTCACACCAACGTCCGGTTCCGCTCAGTGCCGATATTGTTCCCCAAGAAAACTTATTGATATGGTATGAATATCAATCAGGTATTGCCAAGACAAATTTTGTGGCAGTATATCCTTCTGCCCACCCTTTGATATTTATTTACTTATTTAGTTAAATAATTATTTTGAAGTGTAAAAATACTAACATCGCAGATTTTTTTTAATCAGAAACCATTTTTTTATCACTAAATAATATTTTTATTAATTATTAATTAATAAATATATTATTTAGTGATAAAAAAATGATTTAAAAAAAAAAATCTGCGTTGTAAGTATTTTACACTTCAAAATAATTATTAAACTAAATAAGTAGTTAAATATCACAAGGGTGGGCAGAAGGATATACTGCCACACAAATTTGTCTTGGCACATACTCCTTGATTGATATTCATACCATATCAATAAGTTTTCTTGCGGAACAATATCGGCACTGAGCGGAACCGGACGTTGGTGTGAATCAGGCTTAAACCGCAATTTACCAAAAAAGTATAAGTTCACTATGTTTTAAAACGTTTTAAATGGATTTTTTTTATTTCTACGTGGTGCATTAGAAAATTTTGGAATTGGTGCAATGGTCGAATTATTTTCAAAACAACAAAATTTGATGAACCCTTCCAAATTTTTTGACTATATTTAGAAAAATATAGAAAAGAAAAGATAAAAGCGATTTAGACAACGAGAAGTACTTTTTACTTCATGTTGCTGTCGAGCTTTTTTCTGTGGAAAGTCTCGCAATTTTATTTGACATGTTAGTCGATTAAATATATCTGTACCAGTTTTCATTTTTTTAATCTTTCATAATGTAATATTCACTTAAATGATACTAACAAATATCTACGAACTCCTACGAATCCATAGATGGCGACCTCAAATCCTGGCGTCAGCAATAAAAAATAAATTAAAATAAAATGTGTTGATTTACATTAATAATTAATATACAGAATATATTTGCGGTACGTTCCAGACTAGTAGAAATTCTCAGTATCGCCTTGGCAAAACCACCATTATAAATGGAAACGTTGCTTGAAATAGCTTAAGCCGTATTTGGAGCCAGATCTGAATGGCCAGGTATTTCCTAACCTTCCTCTTCCCTATCTCCCTTTCTTCTTCGCTCCTTTCAGCCTTATAAAATTTCCCAATTGGAGATAGCTATAGTCCCACTAGTTTCAGACCGTTGGCACTCTTGTGCCGTTTTCAAATAAATATATATTTTTTAAAGAAATTAAAAAAAAACTTTGTGAAAGACCACGAATATTATTTAAAAAAATATATATTGTTTCAAACCACAAAGTGATTGTTTTTTACGAAAAATATATTTTTTAATCTATTCGATCTCAGGGTTATGATTGTCTGCAGCCTGTCAAAATATTCACTGATAATAACTCATTTATGTAACATCATATTTTTTTTCAATCACGTCCATTTTTCGTCATGTAAACAAGAACCATAAACCGGTTAAGTACCGACATAATATGAATAATTAATAAGACGTCAATTCGAAAGTAAAAAAAAACTAAATTTTTGCAACGCGAACCAATTTAAAATGATTATCATTGCGTCGTGTGTCGTAACTTGTCAAAATATCGCCGCAGTGATGAATAATCATCAAACCTCGCACTTGACGATTATTACAGTGCCTACCTATTAGTCTAACGCCAAACGGGTTCGAGTACCGACCCAACAGTCACCACTGCTGACCTACTCCGGTAATAACATCAGCCTTATACGGTAGATGTCTCTTAGCGAAAAAGCTGTTATATCAGAATAAATTGGAATATATAATACTTATAAATATATTATTGTTCATGTATTCATTACGATTATAGATCGCGTAGCTATAGTTGATCTGAACAGCACAACTTTGATTGAGTGATGTCCTTGCGAAACGTCACTGAGAAACAGCATGTTATCTTGTTTACGCCTCTTTATTGTTATTAGCGAATAAGGGAAAACGAGTGTATACGATCATTGAAATTAAACATGCGTATTCTTTTTATTATTATTTAAAAAAAAATACTACTTTTAGTTGATCTAAACAACACAAGCTTGATTAATTAATTAGTTCTTGAAAAACGTCATTGAGAAACAGCATTTTTTATTGGTATTAGCAAAACAGGGATAACGAGTGTATACGATCATCGAAATTTAACATGCGTATTCTTTGTAATATTATTCAAAAAAATAGTTTTTTTGTCCATATCATAAAATTTTCTTCCATTCAGTCAAAAAAAAAGTTTGAAACATGTAAGTAATATATCTATGCGAGTACTGTTTTCGACTCGAAATTCGCAGCAATAACTAAACAGCTACTACGATTACGATAACGTATATGTCTACAGTTACGACTTTAATCGGGACTACGATTACGTCTACAATTACTAATACGACTTTAGTTTCGTTTACCATTACGATTTTTTCTAAAAGATAAAAAATTCCAGGTTACGAATAATCTGACAATTCGTTAATTCTTCTTACTACCTACCTACCATCATTATAAGCGGAAATTGTTGCTTGTGTAATGATAGAAAACTAAGCTAGAAGAGGATTGAACCTGCGATGCCTGGGTGAGAACACGACGCTTTGGACAGCTCAACAATCTAACCAATATAATTGCTTGACTTTGTTTTTTATTTTATTTAACAGGTTTTATGCTTAAAATAATGACACACAATGTGATAACACATATTTTCGGTAATATACTGTAGAATAAAATTATCGATAATTAAGAAGAATCGGATGATGTTTGCGTTTGTTTAGTTATATGCTTAGAGTACATAGGTTGGTGCCTATCCAAGGCAGTGTAGTCAGTTTGTGATGATTTTTGCCGGACTCGGCAGACTTGGGCGTAGTTAGGACTAGGGTTAGGGCATTTATACATCCATTCATAGCACATGTCGACATAATATTTTTGTTTATTCGAATAACCAATTTTTCACAGTATTGTTATCAACAAAAATATAGCATTTATCGAAGGAAGCAATCACTTTGTAGCTTGACATTATAATTTAAATAAAAAATATTTTTGTTTTAAGCCACTTTATTTATACACATATAACAATTCGACCGGTTTCGGTTAAACTTAACCTTCTTATAAACGTATATATATAAACTAACTAGTTTATATATATACGTTCCTGAAGAAGGTTAAGTTTAACCGAAACCGGTCGAATTGTTATATGTGTATAAATAAAGTGGCTTAAAACAAAAATATTTTTTATTTTAAAAATATAGCATATAACCTAAAAAACCGTTAAGTTGTGTCCAGTTTAGTCGCATAATAAAACATGTGGGCGGAGTCTCCGGAGACGCGGGAGATCATCCTTAGAGTACAACGGTGTGTTATTTTTGCTGTCTCTTTCTCTCTCATGGTGTACAACGTAAAGACCCGGAGAAAGTGATATATCGCAAGTTTGTATAGGTTGGGTAAAAATAATTAGCTCTCTCTCTATAAATTGTTACTCCAAAGTTATATGCCTAAAACGACGCACTGCAAATATTTATTTATTTATGATAATTTAATGTCACAAAAAAATCGCCCTACGATGGCAACACTGACCCATTTTTATCTATTGCGTAGATGTTTTGGAACGTCTAAATTAGTCATTCCCAAAGTAATCTATATCGACCCCCAGGGGTCGATTCCGACTTGCAAGGGGTCCACGTCAGTGAAAAAAAAAATTGGGGGGGCATGAGACGTAAATGGGGGTCCACTAGAGTGGATTCCATTTAGGCAGGCCGTCACCAAAACGTTGGCTTCCCGCAAACTTTAAAGAACTACTTCCCTTTGCGGCAGTTCTAACTTTATTAAATTCTCATTGAACAAATACTTCAATTAAAGTTAGTAGTTCCGTTGGTGCGAACTACTTCATTTTGCGGCAGTTTGTCTATTTCAATTGAAGACGGAATTTATTGAAGTACTTTATCTAAGTACTTCAATGGAAGTTCGACTTCAAAGACTACAAAGAACCAAAGAACTACAAAGATTTGGCGAGGAACTGGTTCTTCCTTTCGATTTGAGATCTCTACCGACTAGTACTATTTTTTGGCGAGTTCGACTTCAATTGAAGTGTTCACCGCGAAGGGTTAATTTCAGAGAACTAGCAGTTTCTGAAGCGTTCACAAAACTTTGAAGTTTTTCCCAACGCTAAAAAAAACAATATTAGGAAAGCAGGGGGTCTATACAAAACAGAAAAAATCGGCAAGTGGTCTACGGGACAAAAAAGTTTGGGAACCTCTGATCTAATTCAAGTATATCAATACTCGTTTCGCAAAACTGCTTTAATTAATTATTTTTGGCATTTGCAGATTGTTTTTAGACCCGTACTCGTTACCCATTACCCGTGATATCATGAAAAACTGTCTAAACTCGGTTTTCTCAACTTCCAATCTGTCTCCGTTCATTAAAAAGCCGCCGATAATGTTGATTTCCGCGCGACATTATAAGGGTCAACATATCGTCGCCGGAAAGGCAAAAGTGCTGAAACGCCATTTTGAGAAGTGTTAAATACATCAAAGCACTTGCTTTTTTTGTTTGTTTTACAGCAAAATTTATAAGTTTTCAGTACCTGGTTGGATTTTGAAAAAAAAAATTATCAGGTAACTCAATTCTCTCACAGACCTGAAGCGAGAAAAAATCTAAAAAAAGTCCCAAATTTGTGCCGCATGAGTCGAGCCTTCTCCTAAATGGTAAATATATTTTAAATGGCTGAAGAGCCACAAAAGTCTTCAGAATCAAACGAGAGTCACATCATTAAATGCAGAACAAAAACTGATCAAACTGCATATTTAACTCATTTTTGACCAAAGTGTCGCTTTAGCCCTTTTGTCTTTCCCGCGACAATATGGATAAGCTATTCTCCGGACTGACGCGTCGAGAATAATTTAGCAGATTTTAGTTGACGTGTACTGTAATATGTTGTTGGCGATCTGTGGTCGGGTTAATAAAATTTGAATCAATGTGTTTGTGCTAGCCACCGTGTATGTGTACATATATTAGCGTTGTGACCGCTCCGTAAGAATTACTTCAAATAACTACTTCTTTTGGTGGCAGCTCCCACTTCCTTCATTGTTCATTGAATAAATACTTCAATTGAAGTTGGTAGTTCCGCTCACATGTTCATTTTAGAGTTGTGACCGCTCCGTGTGAACTACGTCATTTTGGCAGTTCTTTCATTTATTCATTCCTTAGAGTTCATAGAGTAGTATCTATCCAAGGCAGTGAAGTCAGTTTTTGACTTGTTTTTGATGATTTTAACCTGACTCGGCGCACCTGGGCGTGGCTAAAACTAAGGCTAGGGTATTTATACAGCCATTCATATCACATATCGACATAATGTTTTTGTTTATTCGTTCAGCCACTTTTTCACAGTATTTTTATCAACAAAAATATAGCATATAACCTAAAAACCCGTTTGGTTGTGTCAAGTTTAGTGGCATAATAAAAAATGTGGGCGGAGTCCCGCGGTGACCCAGAAGCTTAAGATCATTGCGACAGTATATAGAAGTGGTCTATGAAATTTGCTGTCTCTTTCTTTCTCATGGTGTACGATGTGAAAACCCGGAGAAAGTGATTTATCGCAAGTTTGTGTAGGTTGGGTAAAAATAATTAGCTCTCCCTCCATATATTGTTACTTCAAGATTCATTCGTTTAATTTTTCATTGAACAAATACTTCAAGTGAAGTTAGATAACAAAGAACTACTTTATTTTGCGACAGTTCAGTTGAACCGACTAGTACTTTTGTTTTGGCGAGGAACTTTTGCCGATTTGCTAGTACTTTTCAAAAAAATCTCAAGGAACCGGTTCCAAAAAGAACTGGACAAATAACCGGTTCCTTGCCAAATCAAATTCAAATCTCTTTTTTACGAGTTCGACTTCAATCGAAGTATTCACTGCGAAGGGTTCATTTTAAAGAACTAACAGTTCGTGAAGCATTTACAAAACATTGAAGTTTTACCCAACGCTAGCGTATATGTATTGTTTTAAAGAATCGCCGATTATGACAACGTCAATGTTTCATATAAACTGCAATTGAGTTGTACCCTTATCGTCTTTGCAACATTAGTTATCTTAGACAGAAATAAAAATAAGATGAGAAAATCGAGAAAACGAGTCACGAACTTTAGTTTGAAAAGCAACCAAATTTAGAAATTTTCATTGCAGTGCACGTGGAAATGTCTAATTTTAATCACACATGAAATTGTCAAATGTGGCACGAATATTTTGTTTTTTGGCGATTTACAATGTAATGAAATAATTTATTCAATGGGACAAAGTAATCTTGACATGATTTCTTTCAACAATAATTGTCTAAACAAAGTTTACTAGGTTGGAGTTTTATTTTAGAATAAAGATTCGTGATGAGACCATTTTCTTCCGTTCCAAGTGTGATGTCTCCATTATTGTAACCATTCCACTTGTACTTTTCATTTAGTTGTTATCTGCATGTCACAACTCAGTAAGTTTACTTTTTAATTCATGCGAACGGCTAATAGTTGCAGTAAGTGGCGTTGGAGCGGCCACTGGCGGTGTGCCGTTGGGCAGAACTCGAGCAATTCACCTGCTCGAACTGGGACGTAACATTCGCATTTTTTATGTCGCCAATTAAGACGGAGAAATTAAAATAACCACAATCAACCGCGCTCATCTTCTCTGCAAACTGCACACTTTCGGCATAATTTTACAATTCTGACCACCACGCACACGCACCGGTAATTTGTTTGAAACTTTCTGTAAAAATAAATTCGTTAACTTTTAGAAATTTCACATTTCCACTGTCGCTTGACACTTTTTTAACACATCAACTGACAATGGGCGATTTGCGTTTTCCCGACTTGAATCAACTCGTCATTTTTATAGAAATACATGCGTAGTTTACCACTTACAATACAACACTTACCAATCATTTGAGTCAATGTATAAAAGAAACATTTCGTATGCATGATGCATAAGAAC
Organism: Drusus annulatus; assembly: GCA_022651775.1. Lineage (NCBI taxonomy): Eukaryota > Metazoa > Arthropoda > Insecta > Trichoptera > Limnephilidae > Drusus > Drusus annulatus. Next base: position 28,558 of record JAGWCC010001197.1, on the reverse strand, counting down.
AAATGAGTCGTGTTTAATTTTTAACATAAGGAAAGGCCACAACACGATGAATTGTAATTAATAACCTAATATTGCATCGGGTTTAATTTACTGCACAAATTTGGCTACATCGCAATATATGAGAGAAAGTAATTCGGAAATTCCCGTCAAATTTTCAAAATGTTTAAATCATATGAACTTCTTAATCTTCTGAGTATAGTTTATCGTAATTAGTTTGTTATTGTTGGGTGATGGTAGTTTATTTATTATTATAATTATTCAATTTATTTACTTTATTATTTTACTTGAACATATATTTTTATTGGTAAGTATATTGCCCATCTAATATTACAGGATTTTATGTTTGATAAGTTTATGAAAATATTTCTTTAAACCACTGTACACTAACTTTAAAAGCAATAGGAATATTGTATTGTGAACGAAAGAGCAAAGAAAAAAAACTTGCAGTTCTTACAACGATTGTATTCCGACCGCCTGAGTGGCGAGCGGTGAGGGGCGAAGGGCGAGGGGTAAGGTGGTGCGTTCTAAAAATGGCCATCATGTAACATATCGGTTATCGAACTGTGAGAAAAAAATTGTCATAGTTTTAAATAAGGTTTATGTTTTCGACTTTTGTCCAATAGCTCCTAATAAGGATACTCCTGTTTGGTCAATAGTAAAATAATGAAAAATCATCCCGTAATCGAAAAGGTCCGGTCACGGTCAGAAACCTTTTACTTTTTTTTTCTAATGCGTTTCTTTAATAACATTATTCAAATATTTCGAAAGGTTTTTCATTTCTGATTTGCACCAGTGGAACCTATTTTCCTAGAGCACCCATCATTCGTGCAGGTACTCGAAGCAGCTCTCAATCAAAACAGAAGTGAAAATCCCAACGTGGAGTCATTAAATAATCAACTTGACGTTCTCCGGATTTTGTCGAAATGAGTAGGCAAAAATGAAAAAAGCGAACATTTAATGACGGCCAAACCTCAACATTTGGAAAGGAAAAAAGAACTAACACAGACGCACGATCCAAAACACTGGCTAATTCACGGCTTATGTGGTGTCTGTTATTCGGTACAGAATTTTGTAATAATCTTTTAATATATATATATATGTACCACCTACCTAATTGTAATTGCAACGTAAGGCATTGGCAGGTTATACTCTGTGGCTTCATGATTATAAATGGCAGCTACCAGTATCTTACAGTTGAAAAGTTTTTTTCTTCTAAATTATATGATTCGGGTAAAAGTGAATGATTCGGCGGAATGATACGGTTGCCTCGTCTTTAAAATAATAAACCAATTCAAAGATTATAGCAATCCGTTTATATTGCTTACTTTTCTTTTATGGATTTCGGATAAGACATAAACTCATTTTTTAGTGAGATCGATTTTTTTATAGATACTACATAATTTTAAAGAAATGACCGTTGATGTCTCCGCTGTGTCAAGCCGTGTAACGTGAAACGAAATAATAAGAACATTCGGTCAGTAGTACGTCAGGTGTAACCGGTCGATTTTATCTGTATTTTAGATCAAGCTGTTTACCGGAAGGTTAATAACAAGATTGTTTTCAGGGAGTTTCAGAATGTCATTAAAATATAATCACATAATAATAATAATAATAATCTATCTACTCATCGTATATTACCCCAAAATACCTTTATCACATTAATGACTAGCTTTCGTATTTGTCTTCGCTTCATCATTAAAACGTATCATGAACTTTTGAAATTAAGCGTCGTTTTAACAATCACGTCATCGAAAACTCTTAAAATACTTATTTTATTTTATATGTTTTCCGATATATTTTGGCAACCATGTATATAATAGTGAGCGAAATTCTATCCTAACACAATTGCAAACATAGATGGCGTCAGGGATAAAAGTGATAAAACATATGCAAAATTTTTGGAATAACGCCTTTGACCTAATCAATCGCTAGTTGTATGTACAAGGAGACAAAATTAAAACATAAGATAAAATGTCTTGAAGATAAAAACGGATATAAAAACACCAAGAATGAAATAAATAAAAATTTTTGGTTTTAAAAAACTTCATGTAAGTTCTAACATATTTATATGTATACACCTAGATTAAATTTACATCTATTGAGCTTTAAAAATGCATAAGCGTCCGAATTTCGATAATAATACAGTTTTAAATGGATAGACTCGCTGAATAACAATCAAAATAACACCCCTATTTAACTAATAGGTAAGTACCAAAATGTCATGTAATGTCCCTGCTCAATTAGTAACCTCAGTTTGGAGGAGAATGTACAACTTAGAATGTTATTAATTTCACAATGGGCGTGGTTTTCAAATAAATTACGTAATGACATGGGCAGCGGCATTACGCAAGTATGTTCATTCAAAAGAAATTGAAATGAATCGGTATAATTAAGATCCGATGTTACTATGTTATATACAAACGCAAAAAATACGTTGGCTTCATGTTTTGATCCACTTCTTTACGATAGTTAGATTACATCAGAATATTTGGTGTACTTCTAGATGCCTCTGTCAATTAGGCATTTAGCTGTTATATACCTACTAAGATGTATTGATTGTTTTTTTTTAGTACAGGAAGGTTACAAGTGCAATTAAATTCCATTCTTAGCATAGGCTGTTTTAAAGTGATTATCACGGGAGGATGAGCAGGCAGATTGAGCCTGCCAACCTTATTCTTCTGTCAAGAATGAAGAAATAAAATAAGCATTTTTACAATCACTTTATTCAATGTACAATTTTGTGTTTAATACAAAACCAGCCATATTAATACATTAAAAATATATATACATACATATATATATATATATATATATATATATATATATATATATATATATATATATATATATATATATATATATATATATATATATATATATATATATTTATATATATATTTTATATATATATATATTTTATATATATATATGTATATATATATATATATTTTTAATACATGCTGCTAAAGTTTATTTAGACCTGTTAGCATCTCTGAAACGCTGCAATAATGGGACTGTCGAAAAATCTATCAAAAGGGCTGAAACCCCATTTTGGGAAGTTAACACCAGAGCACTGAAAGTATTTTTTTGGTTTTACAATAAAATGCAAGTCTTTAGTACCTGGTTGGATTTTGAAGAAAAAGCTGATTCGGGTAATTCAGTGCTCTCACTGAGTTACCTGAAGCGACAAAAACTAAAAATGTCTCAAACTTGTGTCGCTCGAGTCAAGCTTTCTCCCAAATGGTAAATGTATTTTAGATGACCGAAGGGCCACAAAAGTCTCCAGAATCAAACGAGAGTCAGAGCATTCGATGCAGAAAAAAGATTTGATCAAATTAATGTGCATTCTTGACTCACTTTTGACCAAAGTGTCGCGCCCTTTCGCCTTTCCAGCGACAACGTGTTACTGTAGTGAGCTGGTAGTTGGTTTTACGTAGCTTATTATAATATATCTAAGCGATAAAGAAATATCCTAATTCACTTCCGTACTGCAGCAATATAAATGATGGGAGAGTATGTTTTAACGATTGTTTAACATTCTCCACTTCCGTCTAATACGTATTCATCTCGAAAATAATACAGTGTACATTATTGTTATAATCATCATATTTAAGTGAACAAGAGGTCAGAGGTACAGTGCTACAAAGTTTAAATTTCTGCGACTGGGATATAACTCGATCACCGATTCCTTATGGGTTGTGGGATTTCTTAAAAAATAGTAAGTCGGTCGATAATAAAGAGTCAGTCACTTATTGTCCAGCGGTAGTTCGAGACTGTCTAAGTCTAAGAATTTAATTTATATATCCCAGATGCAGTTCTGTGCTATACACAATAATCTCAACTACTTAAGTCTCCTTCCGGGTATCTTTTTTACACAAGTACACTTAATGATAATGATAAATCCATCACAAAAACCCCTTTCCCAAGTAAAACAATATTACTTTAGATTGCATTAACCTCATTACTTTTTAAATCAAACTACTACTGCCTCGACGTTTTTTATTGGCATTGATATCTCGGGTACCTACGTGCATTATACATTTTTAATGACAAATCGATAGATTTCTAAACAAATAGTGCATTTTTTTAGAAATTGTGAGTTAATATTTTAAGCTCATACCAGCGATTTCACGATTATGTTTTTGTCACAGATGTTGCGTTAAATTAGACTCGAATGAGTAGATTTATAATAAAAGTATCTAAATAAGTAAAAAAAGGCATCAATCAGCTTTTGTGTACGGAATAAAACGTTTATTTGTCGATGAATGAGAGACAGTTTAACTGAAGTTTTCTCAATTTTAAACAGATTGCCCAATGGAATGCTCAAAGCGTGATACGGTTAATTGTTTCCGAAATACATACCTTTACAATAAAAAAAATGGTTTGATGCAGAAAAAAATAGTTTTTTTTTATTGCGACGGGAATAGAATGCACAAACTCTTGTCTTGATGTTATTTTCATTTAACACAAATGCGCCAATATCAACAAATTTATAATATAATTCAAAACTACACATCAGAGCTTGAGTTGAGTTAGCTAAGTAACTACCAAGTGATTAAGACAGTCGTAAATGGTAATTAAAAAGTAATTTGTATTTCTTGGACATTAACTCTGCGAAAATTCTAGACATTTTGTTTTCGAAGAGTTTTACAATGCATATTTGTAGCTTATTTTTATAATTATTCGCTACCTTACAAAGTAAAAGAAAAAATGTAGAAATTTACATGTAAATTAAATCTTTACGGTTTGTTGCGATATTAATTATTAAAAGAGTATTCGAAGAAAGTTAAATATAAAATCACAGAATCTAAAAGGATTACGTGTTGACCATATTTTTATTAAAATATAAATGAATTATTGTTTCTCGTCGAATTTTGATAAATTGTAAAATAAAATAAATGTTCGGCTGTAAATTAACAATTTGAACTCAGTACACCCTAACAAAACCAAACAATGGGTAAGTTATCTTTCCAATTGATTAAAAGTGATTTAAATAATATCAAAAATCTAAAACACAAATATGAAACAGAAAAAGCCAGAAAATAAAAAGACAATGATCACAACCGAGATTCGAACTCGGATTATCTACTCTACCGGGAGTAACGCCATAACCAATTCGGCTTATGGACCTTATTAGAAAGTGGAATTTTGATCGATGTCATATTTTCTTGAAAATTATTAATATTATTTTATAAATAGAACACATACACTTTGTTTTTAACCACTTTTTTTTATAAATTATTTAATTTAATTTTATATTATTTTAGTTTCTTCGATTTTTATTTAAAAAAATATAAGCGTCAATGCTTTTAAGTTATTTCCAATAACAATAAATAAAAAAATATTGTTTCATTGGTGATTAAAAAATATATTAATACGATTGATTTTTTTTAGCAATGTTTGCATTTAAACAGCTCGTATTAGGATGGGTTAACCCAGTCATAAAAAAATGATGTAAATATTCGATTTTATGATGACCGAACTCTCTAATTGAAATAATTAGGAACAAATAACATAATAGATCTTACAAAACATAATAGAGATTAAACTCATTTGCTAGAGCATTTCCACTCTAAGCGGAAGTTCTGTCCAACGTGATTATTTGCTAAGACAACTGCTGCACCGTACTGTGATATAACGATTCTTGTTTCGAATATGATTTCGATTATTTTATCGATATTCGAAATATTGAGATAATAATTTCACATGTAACTAATGAAATGTCATATATGTGATACCATCCCTTAGTCTTAGCTCCCCCAAGCAAGTCAACTTTGGCATCTTCAAAGGAAAAGAAAGGTCAGAAATTGCATGTGTATTTAAATATTTTTACTTATTACAAAACCATTTAAAGCAACGTTTTAAAATTGATTGCTTAGTTATCAGCAGACGGAAAATGAGAGTGTCTTTATCTCTGAAATTTTTGAAATATTTATTTAGGTTTAGATTCAAAATTTAAAAAAAAAAACGAAAAGGTTTTTTTTAAATTAAGACTCTGAGATAAAAAAAATCCGTCTAAAAGTTCGTACTTATTTTATTTTTTTAAATTTCGAGAGAATGTGGGCTTCCCCATAGAAAATGATGTATTTTTAATATTAGTTAGCACTAACAGAAAATTTTACTGCGACGAAGGAAAAAAAAATTGGCGATTTAAATAAAATAAATATTTCTGAATCGCGATTACGATGCATCAAAATCGTAATCATTACATCACTAGTCATACGTCGGATATAAAATTATCCTTTCACAAAGAGGAAGTGATAAAAAATAATTAATATTTCGATTGCGCCATCTGATGAACGAATAATTGAATAAAATTAATTATATAGCTTTTATGTAATGTTGGATGTTCTGGCACCCAGGAAACTATTAGTAAGTATGTTATGAAATTGAGGTAATGTTATTTTAAGCCTGGAGAATGGATGGAGTTAGTATGTGTACGAGTATATACTAGCGGGACCATTTAAAATATGGTTATGAGTTGTGACTATGGCAATGGAAGTCATTTTCCCAACGGAAAACACGAAATCGGTCTGGGAAAACATTTTTTTTGAAGGCATGTTTAAGAGTGTGTTGCCAAATACAACACTTTTTTATCGATAGCGAACAAGTTACTTTAAACCAAACTTTTTATTTTCACGAAATAAGTTTGACGATTTCCGTGGTCGAGTGGTTAAGATTTTCAACTACGAATCCAGAGGTGGGTTCAAATCCCGGCGTGCGAAAATAATTTTTGTTTTATAATTTGTGTTATTTCACAATCAATTAACTGAAAATAATATATAGTATATTTGCAGCACGTTCCAAAGTGGTATATAGTCTCAGTATAGCCCTGGGGAAAGACCACCATTCAAAATCGAAACGATGAATATCCAGGTACCGCTCAAACTTCATTTCTTTGTCCTCTACTACCTTCAGTTTACAACATACCCTAATTGGAAATGCCATAGTTCCACTGACTCCAGGCGGTTGGAAGCAGTTGGGACTCTTTTGCGGTATTCACATTAAAAAATAGTCAAAAAAGATTCTCAATTGCTCGAAACCAGTGGAACTATAACATTTCCGATCGGAATATAATGTGAAGCTGAGTAAAGAGGAGGGTAAGGGGATGGGGAAGACGAAGAGTGAAGTACCAGCTATACAGATCTGGTCACCAAACACAGCTAATGGCAATTAGCAACGTTTCAATTTTAAATGGTGGTCTTTCACCACGGCGGTACTGTGAGTATCTACCACTGTGAAATAATATTATCTAGAGATGTTAATTTAAAAACGCTTAGAAATAAATGATCATATTATAATTTTCAAAGAATTTTGTTAATCGGTAGTTTATATCTGAAATCGGCATATTTAAAGTTTCAATTTATCGTTAATTAATGCGAAACAAAAGCAGTGCCAAAATGTTTATATACATTTTCTTTTGACATTATAAATATATATATATTAGCAGATAGTATCGCTAGTATAAAGCATAGCAGATGGTAGACATGTGTCCATTACTATAAAAAATGTGATGGTAAATATGACGTAAGTAGGCAAATAGCATATAGTTATTCTTGAATCTATACGAATACGGAGGTAAATAAGAAATGGGTAATACATTTGTATTCGTTGATTAGAACATAGTTTTAGTAAAAGTTTTATTTTTAAATAACATGAAATGGAAATAATTTCTACAAACAGACACTCGAATAATAACATTCAACGTCTGTTTTTATCTTTTTAATAGGAGATGCGAAAAAGTATTAAATTCGTAAATGCTGCATTAAAAAACAAATAAGGTTTTTTGCAAGATTTCTCTACTCTATACTCTGCTTTACTTTCACAACGTATTGGTGAAGTGAATTTGGGCTAAAAGTAGCATCTCAATGCTCACGGATACTGATGACAATTTTTGGAAAGCCACAGTGCAAATGATATGAAATGAAATCTTGATACAGTAACATTTTGTTTACTTAATAATTTCTACCGTTGAAGAAGGTACTTACTTATGTAAACGCTTAATCTCTAAAATATTATCATATTACTTATAGTGATAATTATTATTATTATGAATCCTATATATTTATAGCTACCATAATATGGGCATATGCCTTATGTAGTAATCGTTAGAGCCCATAATATCCATGTAACTTTTAATTTTAGAAAATACATTGAATAAAGAAAAGTAAATTTATAAACCAAAAATTACCATCTAATTAATAAAGATAACTTTAAATAACGTTCTAATTAATGAAGATTTTAATTTTCATTAGTTTTGATTTATTAACAAATATTTTCTAATAGGAAAGGAAATAAGAAAATATTCATGCAATCTTTCTGCAAGTTCCTAATTTGTTAAAGAAACAAGTGTTTTTATTAGATAATTTCAAATAAATTTAGCATCGCACACAATATACACGCAATAAAAACATACTTTATAAGGTTTGTAATAATTATGTTAAATTAAATAAATTCTCTAATTTCCACTTAATTATTAAAACCTTCAACATTTTGAACATTATTTTATCACTGGTCAAATATCAGATAAACAGCGCTTTACAATTTACCCTTTTTCTATTGTGGCCTTTAGACAAAAAAAAGTTTGAATTAACCTAATTATAGCATTCCATATTGCAACAGTTTTTTTATGAACATGCTGTGTGGAAAATAGAACCTTCTGACTTTGGGGATAATATTATAAATATAGGTTAAACTCACCCATGTCTAGTAGATTGCTTATGAGTTTTGCTTGAGAGACGATATTTTTAGTAAAATAATGACAAATAAGCCAAAACCAACGCATGCAAATAGACGCTATGCACTCAAAACTAGTAAGTCAAAAATGCATTAAGTATTAAAAAAAATATATTTTCGTCGAAAGCAAACACTTTGTAGATTAAATTAAATAATAACTTTGTAAAAGACCACAGATTTCATTTTAATATTTATGACCGATCGGTTTCACTTAGCCTAAGCATTATCAGGGTACAAAAATAAACTGATATAAGTTTAATTTTGTACCCTAATGATGCTTAAGCTAAGCGAAACCAGTCGGTCATAAAAAAAACTGTAGGTTTATACAAAGTTATTATTTCATTTTCATGTGAAACAAATGTTAATATAAATATGTATTAGAAATTATAAAACATTTTTATTTGAAGTACTTCAAATTACACTTAAAGAGTTCCTGATATGAAGAAAGTACCAACAAAAGTGGTAGAGAGGCACTTGAAATCCAATATAATAATAACATCATATTTGTTTATCTATCGAAAGTTATTACAGTCTCATAGGTAATATTGAATCGAATGGATTAGAAGGATAAAAAAAACAATGTTCATATGTGGATGCACACCCCTTATATAAATAATTATAGAGATCATTTACTTATTTTATAGATTTTAGAAATTAATTATATAAAACAGAATTGAATTTGACTAAATAACGATGTTTTATTTTAGAAGGAATTTATACAACAAACCGATGTAAGGAAGAAAAATGTTTTCTATTTTGATATGACATCAGGATAACGCAATGAAACTTGTTGTAGTACAGATTAATGTCGTTATGTTTAGTTTGTTAGTAAGAAAATTGGATTTTAAAATAAACATATTACTCACACATTAATTGATAAAACACTGTATTTTTTAAATTTTATATCCACTTCACAACCAATCATTTCATTGGGATAAATCATTTTTATACAATAAGCAATCTCTGTATGACCCATTTAAATATTCACGGACTAGAAAATCAAAAAATAATTTATATTTAGAATCGATTGTAGTAAGTTAACCGGAGCAAAATGTGCATCGCTAAAATGCAATATATTGCTACTCCTCCGTCCGTGTGTCACTGAGCTGTGGAGCGCCGTCGTTCCTCGGTCTGTTTTTTCGTCGCCGGGCATAAGACAAATAAAAACAAAAGTCGAACATTGCGATCGCCTTTCATCCGATAGTAAAAGTGAACGAGATGAAACTGTAGTAACAGTGAATGCCGCAGATATTCGTACGGATTTCTTATGCAATTATTTATTGTCACTACGGCGGAACGCCGTAACCCGGAGAACGCGTGGAGGAACCGCAGTAGCCCCTACTCAGGGCCTTTTGGAACTTTCAAGTCGTCATATAAAAGCTGGCGGCGGTAGAGAACAGCATCATAACCTGACTGCTGCAGTCGGATACAGTTCGAGTCACTTCCTTCGCCAAATTCATCACTCACATAAGATGGCTGCTCGCTTCTCGGTGAGTTGTCTTTTCAGTGCTATCTACAGTCTACCGTACACCCTCTACCCTGCATCCCTCAAACTATCCAACCTCAAGCGACCACCTCTTCCACCAACTCTTCTGTGCTTATGTTTTTGTGTAGCTCCATTTGCGTTTGTTTCTTATTATATTTTAGTACACAAAGGAATTCATTTTACTAAAAACATTTCATTCGTTACTGAAAATAGAGCCCCTATTTAAAATTCGATATCACTATTGAACGCAAAACGGGTGAAAAAAATATTTCAATTCAATTATAATGTTTGCATATTAACAAAACATTTTTGCGATATTTTGTACTTAATAAGCGATTGATGTTTGTGAAAATTATTTGTTTTACCTATATTTCAATTTGTTTTATCGTATCAAGAAGCAGGTGTCTTTCAAATCGTGGAGTTGCTGAGCCGTGTTACCTGTAAACTATTACAGTCCTTCAATAAGCTCTGTTTTCTTCCAGATGGCGGTACTGGCCTGTCTGGTGGTGGCCGCTGCGGCCGGCGGCGGCGGCGGCGGAGGGCACAAGAAGGTCATCATCCACGTGCCCTATAATGTGAAGCACCACCACCACACGCACACCGTGTACAAGCACATCCACCACAAAGGCGGCCATGGAGGCGGCGGCGGCGGCGGCGGCGGCGGCGGAGACGACTACTACGAGGTGCTGGGCTACACCTACGGCGCGCCCCACGAAGGTGGCGGCGGACGTGACGGGGGATTCAGCGGGGGCTTGGGACACGGGGGCGGTTGGGGCGCGGATGGCGGCTCCTCGTCTGGCATCGGCGGCGGAGACCTCTCGAGCTTCGCTGGCGGTCTCGGCGCCGCAGACCACAGTAGCTTCTCCGGAGGACAGTCCAGCTACTCCAGCTTCAGCGCGTCTCACGGAGACTCCTACGGAGGCGGCGGAGATTCCTCGTCCTACGGCGGCGAGGATTTGAGCCATTACGGAGGCGGGAGACACGAAGAGTTGGGAGGAGGATACCATTGATAAAATACAAACCTAGGCTAATTCACCACCTCATCTATCAAGCATCTACTTCATTTTAGCAGATTGATTCCATTTCAAGGTAAAAAAATAATAACATTTGACATTGCGAATTTGCCACGTGCGTTGTAGCAATCGTTGTTTGTAATTAAAGTTTGTTACGCGAGTGTCTCCAATCAAGTGCGTTGTGAAAATAATTATTATTATATAATCAGTGTTTAAGTTTCATCCTTCAACTCTTTCAAGTCAAAATGGTGGAATCAATTGCTAACTCACAGGCTAAACATATCTCATAGCTACGCAAACATATATAATATTGAAAACGACAGCGGTAATGAACGATGTTCTTCGAACTGACTTCGAGCGCTCGTTTCCTCTTCAGTGGCGATTGATTGACTAATTTGACATCACCTAAACACAATAACACCCATAACTACTTCCTTCCATGTTAAAGTGTAATCAGCTATGCATTTAGTTCCATCAGTTACGTTTAAACTTGTTGTATAGTATTTAGAATGTATCGTACTATGTATTTCATTCAATTGATTGACTTGCTCCACCCATCAAGTTATTTGTAAATATGTTTTATGAATTCACAGTATTATGCCATTTGTTTTTGTTATGTTTTCAATGGTTTTTATATATAAAATGTTATTTGTTGCTTATTTTATAATTTTACAAATAAAAAATAAAATACATTTTTTAATGTTAATTAGTTGTTTTATTCTTACACTTTCTCATTGACATTAATTTAACCTGCACTTCAGAACACATTTTTTATTTATATTATTTTTTTGTAAATAAATGTTTTAAATTTATTTAGGTAAGATTTTATAAGGAAGAGCGCACCATGATGCTATTAAAAATATTTTATTTATATGTGTATTGGAGGATAAGTGTGGTTCTGAAAGATAAAGCAAAAGTGCTCAGTAGTTTAGAGCAGTCGCTCGATTAGCTAGAGGTTTTTAATACTTTTATCTTGAGAAATAACATTTTGTTCAATATTTATTTAAATTGTGCCATTCCTTTTTAATTATTTTTGACCGGTGAAATGGATTAAAAATAATGCCTTCATTCGAATGAAGTAACAATGTACTTGTTTGCCCATTCTAAAAACATGATGAAATTAAAGTTTAAAAAATATAACTTACATAAATGTAAAATAAATAGTTGAGTATTGAAGGAAGCCTGAACTTGTTATCACTTGGAAGGTTATCATATTATTATTCTGCCAGGGTTCTATCTTCCTCTGAAAGCGTCAACACATTGAAATGGACGATCCTTCGTCGATGTGTGAACAGCATTAAATTGCATTCGTAGCGATTGCTACCGCAGGGCGTAAATTATGCAAAAATGTGGAGTTGAGGACTTGGAATTATGTGAGTATGGAAAAAGGAAACAAATCAACGAAGGGGTCCGATGCCATTTGTTTGAACAGTTAAAAAACAGCGCCAGTGTCGTTAAAAAATCACCTCAAGGGCACTTAATCTAAATATAATCAACACGAATATTCTCCATTTGCCTGAGGTGTCTCGCTTCGAAAACTAATAAACTCTTAGGAACTCGTAATCAAGAAAAAAACTAATACATTCTTAATTGCTCCTTTCACTCTGAGGCAGCTATCCTCGTGTTCATATACCATCCGCGTATAAGTGCCTGATTAAATATCTTTGCACATACCAATAATTTAATATGCATTATCATTTATCACACAGGGACGTTAGATGACATGTTTTCCGATATTACAGATCTAAAAGTTGAGAATTAGTGATGAATAAAAAAAATGACGTTCTGAAATAAGTTTGCCATATTTTCACACATAATTTTAGTTTTAGTGGCATATTCTAAAGTTTTACATTGACATAAATGAAAATTTTATTTTCAATTAAAGTTTTTCCATGAAAAAAAAAATTATTGAAAAGAAAAAATCTCTATTGTCTGAAAAAGATGCCACTACCCGCCACTGTTATCGTCCTCTAAATCGGCTTTCCGCAAGGTTGGGCAGAGGAGCCAGAGCGCCACGCATCACGAACATGACACACGACTTCTATCATTACCACTCTCCTTGTACACTTGCGCAGCTGGTCCATTTCCCATTTCTGTAATGTGAAAGGTTCACCATATATTTCATCCGCAGCTTACCATTTGAATGGCTCTGTTTTATTTTTAAACGTTTCACAAAAAAATACTTACTTAAAATAGAAAGGCTTTGACATCACAAACGGCCAATTTGATGTAAAAACATCAATGGTTTTAAAGGGTGAAGCAAATAAAAAACACAATCTTTTCGTTAATCATTTACGAGAACTTTGATTATTTTATATTTTGTGTATTATTAAAAGACTATTTCGTTTGTTTGTATCTTTTTATTACAACTTTGGTATAAATATCTAATTAATTCATTAAACTTAACATAATTTCGCGATACATGAATACAGGTACACAAGTTCAATAATTCTACGAAAGCAAATAAAAAAATCTTACATTCACACACGTTACACACTAACATCATTATAATTATTTTAACATGGTAACTTTTTATTATAAAAGTCGGGTGGCATTAGTTTGGATAAAATAAATATGCATCTAAACGGGTGATTTATAATGCCCTCCTTGTGTAAAAGTGTGTCGGAACATTTTAGTATTTTTATCTCCGTTTTCGTCAGTGAATTTGTGCATCCGGTCATCGTAGGCCTTTGTGACCATCACGTGGTTTATATTCTTAACGATGGTCTTGTGGTGGTTGGAGAATCCTGGAATATTCTCTTCAAAGTCATCATCTATTTGGGACCCTTTGCCATAGCCACTGAAGTGGCCATCATATTGACTCGGCTCGTAATCAAAGTCATACTCCCCCCGGAAACCTCCGCCTTCACCCTGACCCTGTTGAGAAATGGCTTCATCGTAACTTGACCCTCCATCATCTGAGTTGATGTAGTTCTCGACTGCTTGACCTGAAGTCTGCTGATGTTGTTGATTACTTGATCCTGTATGGTAAGGAGAAATGTCATAGGATGATATACCAGGACTGACGTAATGACCGTATCGGCCATATTGTCCCCCTTGATGCGTTATGGGGTTCATGAAGAACTGTGCGTTATAAGATTGGGGACCGCCACCTTTGGAGAATTGCTGACCACCAGAGTGATACTCTCCTCCTTGGGAGGATTGTTGACCACCGAGGTTGTAATATCCCATTTCATTCTGAGGACCATATCCATAGCCAGAACTTGAGTAGTCATCAGACGCAACGTCCTGGTTAATTTCAGACTCCGGATCAAAGTGTTCAGTTACTTGATAGCCTTGGTTGGCCAGACCAGAAGAGTATTGAACGTCGTCATGTGTGAACGGATAAGAAGGCTGATCATGATCCGTAGTCTTATGCGCTTGAGTTTTATGCGGTTTTGACGCTGCTTTGTGCCCGTGTGTTTTGTGAACTGGCGGCAGGGGGGTTTTGACTTGGTGAACCACCACTACAGGCTTTCCCAGTGAATGACCATGTTTGGAACTGTGCTTGTGTGCGTGAGACGCGTGCCAGTGATTGATGTGTCCAGGCAGGTGTGTATGTTTGTGGTGGACATGTTTGACTTCCTTCTTTTTTGGCGCCTTCTTTTGTTCTTCGTGGTGAATGAAAACGTAGTGGGTGTGGAACCGATGCTTGTGAAGTTCCGGGACGTGTATCTTTAGAATGTCACTGAAACAAGAAAGTTTTGTTTATAATAATCCATCAGGGAACAACTTGGCGAAAATATATAGGATTCACCAGATTCATACTATTATCTATTTGTCTTTTTTACATAACATATTAACCTAGCTGAACTACCATTCCTGTAAATTGCCATTTCGACACAAGCGCTTCAAACCGAGTGATATGAGCAATACGCACCGGTATTGAATGTTCATACGTATTATAAATAAAAATAAACTATTAGTGAGTCAACAGAAAGACGTAACATTTTTTTCTAATCCAACCATTATGCTTTATGTTGATCTTATTCATGATAACAAATAATGTTTCATTGTACTACAACCTGGAATGAACATTATAACTGCCTGAAATAATTATTTACATGACGGGAAAAAGCGGGATTATTTTACTGGTGTTCAGCTCAAGTGGCATTAAGGTGGATGAATGCAGATATTGTTTGTAGTAATTACTAAAAGACGCTTTTTGTGAACAGATGTGAATACTGTGGGACGAACCGTGAAATGGATTAATTGTTAGAACAAATATTAATTGTAATGTGGAATGATGGGGGTTTCAGACTATCAATAATAATAATAATAATTAATACTTTTTTGAGTAAAAAAGGAGTGGAGTGGAAAGCTAAAGTGGCGTGCGGTGGTGAAGATTTTTGTGGCTGAAGGACTTTTGTGAAGGACTTTTATGACAGGCTGAGGACCGGGACAAGTCGCAACATTATTTAAAGAAAAAAAAACATGGCTAAAAAATTACAAAATAAATCGCAAAAAAGAGATATACATGTGAGTATGGAACAGATAAGCAATAGTAATTCATATATAGTAAATTTATGTGGTTGTATAACACATATTTAAAATAATAAATCATATCAAAATTAAACTGTTAACAGAGTAAACTTACTGACTCGAACCTTTACCCCCTCCCCCTCCGTGGGAAGCGCCCAGGTACATCACTACCAGAAAACAGACGATTAGGTTCATTATATATGTTAGAAATGCACAGTAGCGAACACAATAATCACATAGAAGAAACACAGGTGTAGAATTATCTTTTTAATTGCTTATTGTTTAAAACCAAGATATTTTCTACGGCTTTGTTTGACAGACGTCCAAAAACATTCATCAATAACTATGTGATTCGATGCAATTTGACTTTCTAGAACTTGTCATTAGTCGAGGGAACAATATTGGATTAGAGCTGGTTTCAAGTTGTTTTCGAATCGGTATTAAGCTAGTGCAAATATGATTTCGTTTCGGTATAATGTTGAGACTGAATGAAGGCTCTGTTCTGCCCGAGATAAGGCTCTGGCGGCGACTGCGAGGTAATTGAAACGCGGGAAACAGGCAGTCGGACATTTATCCAATTTCTCTCGACAATTTGAAAAACGAATTAAACACCGAATACCGAGTGCGATGTTGAAGTAATTCAGCGGCGGGCACGTTCAGCAGGAGTGCTGTTGTTACTTTAGCATTTTTTTTAATGTTGCTTTTACCACATTAACGCTTTCTGTATTCATAACTAACTATTGACAAAGTAGCAGGTGTGTTGTGGGAATCGTCTTATATGAAAAATGTGTAGGTGCAAAATAAGAATGCCATATTAAATTAAGAGGTAAGTTGCAAATTGTAAAGTGTAACAAACATGCATATAAAGAAAGAGTGGCTTACTTATATTTTTTTCTCATTTTTTTAGTATTATTTCAAATACGGTAATATTACTATTAAAAAAAATATATAGTAATTACTTAGGAGACAGCACTCATTGTATAACAAACAATACATGGAAAAGTGATCAATAATATTAACTTTGACTACGGTACAATGTTCTTGGCAGGTTCTTGAGTCGGCTTGCATAACTTACGAGTATGGGCAATTGTTAGTCGCGTAAATAATTATCGTACATTGGTTTAAATAAATAAATAAAACATTGCTGTTAGTAAAAGCAAGAGCTTTCAATATTTAAGGTTAATGATGAATATTTAAAAAAATATATATTGTTTATTTGCAAAAATTTTAGAAAACGATGAATCAAAAATGGTGTTGAAATGGATAGAAATTCCCTCATACAGACAAGTAATGTGATTTTCAGTAGAGATGTCAATCATTAACTCCTTTAATAATCATAAACTGCATTTTTACAATGTTCTCGTATGAAGTAGAAACACGGATCCTGACAAAAACGACAGAAAAGAAAGTGAAATCATTTGAATTCTTTGTATGTCTTTACATATCGAGAATTCCCAGAAAAATATAAGGAGTTTCTGGCAGAAGGCCAACCTCTATACTGAGGAAAATCCGAGAGTGATTTAGCAGGTCATTGCTGATTCCTGGCAGCAGTTCAATGGTTTCACGTGTTACTGACGTTGTCCAATCTACGATAGGAGCGAAACGCGAAAAAGAAGAATATGTTTTAGTAAAACGTAGGTCTATAGGATTTTTTTTTTCTATTTTTATGAATTAGAATGATAAAACTACGAACATCTGATGATGTCGTTAATCATTTGACTGATTTATAATAATAATAAAGTTTTATTCCAGATGGTATGCAGGAGTAGTGCAATGTTATACATTCCATAATTGTACATATATACAAAAAATAAAGTTGTAATACTTATATACAAAAAAAAATATATATATATAGATTCATAGGAAAAAATAAAAATAATAAATGTAAAAAATATATTATTATGTAATTATGAATCTCGGTGATATCTTAAGCGTCTTTATCATCAGTCACACTTCATTGAATGACGACTATGATTGAATATAATTACAATTTTATATTTGATGTATCCTTTGTATTTGTAATTTATTTTTTACCAATTATTTTACATTAACTGAGTTTTTATAACAAGATTGTTTTCACGTAAGTGAGAACATCTGTTAAAACCCAGTATAAATAAATAAATAATTTAAGTTTAAAAAATATAAAAAATCATGATTGCGGACTAGCCTTCCGCTGCACGATGCCCCGAGCAATCGTTTACGTGTATTATATCGACGTTGAATAAAAAAATAAAGAAATAGGTATATCTAAAATGGCCGTCAATGAATTTCTACAGAAGCCAGTCGAGCGCGAAGATATCGATGGGAAAAGTGAAGACTTATTACGGCAACACGTGCTATTTTCTCCGCGTAACTTTACCTTGATAAATCAACTAGAAAAACGGCAACAAACCAACCACTTTCAGGGGGAAAAAATATTACAGCGTCGGTAATTGCTCTATACAATGTCAGCTTTAAAACAAGAAGAAAGCAAATTGGTAAATGGGTACTTGTGCTGACATGTGCAGCAATGCGTGGGTAAATCTGCATCATGTTGTTATATGTGTCCCACGTTTGCGATTATTATTAGGTAATATTCGACATTGATGAATTGATTCAGAAAAGAAAATCAACATGAAGGTTTCGCTCATTGTGATATAGGTATACATATTTTTTGGTCGAAGCTTTTAGTATCGTTAAGGGACAGCACCCAAAAATACACACTTTTTGGTTTTATAGTACAAGCAAAAGTACATTTTTTTATCTGTCAATTCTATACGGGTAGTTAGGAAAATTTCTAAGGTTCCAGTGAATACAATTCTTAAACAGTAATCTTTTAAATTCTTTATGAAAAACATATAGGAATTTTAGATAAAACGTTCAAGAAATTTCCGTTTAAATCATTTGTATTATTGCTTGTATTAGAATGCTACTAAGTGACGTTTAGCGTCAATCTTGAGTGCTGGCCCTTAATCTAAAATAAGATAATTGTGAAGCCATTTGTTATCAAAGTCACTAAAGTTGTTTATTAATAAAAAGTTTCGCTTATTGTTGCTCTTTATGCCAAATATATTAAAACACCAAGCGACAGTAGACCTTCGATCAGTAATTCACCACGGTTCTGTTTATCTATTTCTGTACTGGGTTCCGTTACTGGGTTTCTCTTATTTCTTGTCCAAAATACTTTTTTTTAATAATTCAATCAGTCTTCAGTAACAAATGATATGGCAATTAATATTTTTCAAATAAAGGTAAGCAATGGAGCTATATAATGTGACCTATAAATATTATTTCCTTGATTGTATCTACCTAATTTAAAAAAAAATAATGACATTCTTAACTTTTCGTAACTATCGTGTGAAACTGTTATGTTAAATTTATTAAAAAATATTTATTTATTGTCCTGATGAGGGTGCGGTTAGTACCGAAACTAATTTCCTTAGAAGAAAAATGAACAAAGTGATTATAATAAAATAGTTTTGTTAAATACAATTGTATTATGTACAGAATTAGTTTTATTTTTTTTAAATCTACGAACGATATTTTATTACATATGCAATAATATTAATAATTACTTTTTTTAAGTCACGTAGCATCGACTGCTTGTAACGATTAAAGTTAACAAGTGTTTTCAATCAAAATATTATCAAATTAAAAATAATTTGGCATAATCCTAACGGGACTCCGTAGATGCCCTATAATATATTCCAGCCGAGATAATATGAAGAAGAGGCCTGACTGAGTAATAATTTATGGTGCGGTGGGAACTGGGATCCCCGTCAATACCTGCCCTAATATTGATTGATGCCTGGCATCTTGTTATCTTCTCAGGAATTCCCCTCCCCCACCCCTCCCCGCTAGACCCAAAGCCCAAGGTTTATTACGGGAATGAGGGCGGGAGCAAGAGCGTGGAGATGGTACCTTGTGTGCGACTGTTTGAGTGTTCTCAATGATGGAATCAAAACTTATATGTGTTATTTTTCAGCTCACTTCACAGTGTTAAGACCGCATACCATGGGAAAATGGCACCTATGATATAGGGGAATGTTGCGAGGTGAAAATAAATGGACATGGTAAAGGTTAAAATAATGGCTTTTAAGAACTGATCTTTCAACATAGTTTGAGCTATTTCAAGCAACATGTTTACATCAAATGTATTATTTCATAACGGAACATTAATTTACTGAGTGACGAGTATATATAGGAAGTTATTAAATCCAATTACATTAACTTAGAAATGGATGCTTCATTTATAGCGGTCACGTCCATTGGATGAAAGGGACGTTGATTTTGTCACGTACAACGGTTGAACGAATATTGAAAGCTCAGGATTAGGTATATATTACGACATGGAAGTAGATGGAATAAGTTGGAGACGTACCACGAATACTTGGCACGACAGATTATTCATATACTTGAGACAGCTATCGAAAGTAATTATATTGTATTAATTATTGTAAAAACATCAATAATTTTCAACGAAATATGAAACACAAGTCACAAACAATAAAAAGAAAATAAAAAATCGCGACTTATTATTTTATAATTAATAAATTTCTAAATAAAATAATAAGGCTTTAAAGTTGATTCTGATTTTCAAAAACCTATTGTATTTGATTAAGTAAGGAGGGTATGTCAGTATAAACTTGTGAGGTGCTTCCCCCTCCCTTCAGGTAAATGATGTGAAAATAAATATTATTTTTTGTGATTGTTCTGCATTTTATATTGGTAAAACAACCCGTAATGTCAATGTCAGAATCGAAGAACATCTTAGATGTTTAAATAACCACGATTTTTCAGAACTCGCTAATCATCTTACTGAAAAAGATCATACCTTCAATAAGAGCACCGGTGCTCATATTCTCCATAACATGGTCATGGTAATAGATCAAATAATTTAGAAGCACAGAAATAAAGAAAGCCATTAAAATTAATAGTCATATTCTTAATAATCAGTTAAATTTGTCCAGTAGTGCAATATAAGGTATGTTTCCTGTAAACTCGTAAAATTTGTAATTATTATTTGATCGCCTTCTCAGTTGTATTGTAAAATTGTATTATATTATATTTTAAATATCATACGATTGTTTTCTCACTGTTGTATTATATTATTTTATATTGTGTTCTCCCTCTGTATGTATATATAACCCCACACTTTGTATTTTTTTAAAATTTTATTTATTTTAATTTTGTACCTTGATGATGCTTAGGCTAAGCGAAATCGGTCGGTCATAAAAAATAAAATGAAATCTTTGTTCTTATGCAAAGTTGTTATTTTATTTTCATTGATAATATATTATAATATACGCCGTATTAAATTCATATACATTATCCGAGCAATTATAAGTAAATTTAAAAAGGTATTTTATTTTACCTCACTCGCGTTTTACAAAAGGAAAAACTATAACTTGCATGGCTTTGATGCTAACAGTTATACTCCAAATATTAACTGTACATAGTTCCCAACCAGACGACTCCTATATGAAGGGACCGCAGTAAGATAAATTAACGTATAAAAGGCAACCAAAGAGTCACGTCCTCACGTAAGGTAACATTCCAATCAATTGATGAGTCAAAATTAATTATTTCAATATCTTAGATCTCTCAGAGGATTGGTGAACTAGACAACAGGTGCTTCTTCGGCAGTAGACTTCTATGACGTTTCTCATAGATGCAGACTCCTGATAGTTTTTTTTTTAAAATAAATTATATATTTAGGTAGGTAACCACCCAATTTATTGAGTTGATATGAATTCACTCGTATTTAATTTCACTGTTTATTTCAATATAACTGTGTATCATTATCTTCTGAATCCTGCACTCTGATTAGCTAAAAAAAATATTGGATATAAATTATTATTTTAATTTAATAACTTACTAATATGGGTAATCCATGGATTTACACCGAATTAATGTATTTGGATTATTAATTTTCATATTTTTAATGTGAATACCGCAGTATATGGGGAAAAGAAAGGTTGCTATTCAGATCTGGTCAACAAATACGGCTAAAGTAATTTCAAGCAACGTTTCGATTCTGAGAGGTGATCTTTCACCAGAGCGATACTGAGAGAATCCACCACTCTGAAACGTACTGTAAATATACTGTATCATATTATTTTGTATTAATTAAATGTGAAATAACACACATTGATTGAATAAAAAATATTTGCTCTCACTGGGATTTGAAACAGCGGCCTCTGAATTCGTAGTCGAGAATCTTATCATTCTGCCACGGAGATTCTAAGCTCTTAATTGCAATTTTAATAATTGAAATGTAGAGTTATAATGGTGCCCACCTATTCGACTAAACTAAAGTTATTTCTTAACATAAATTACTCATTTTCACAGAGTTCTTTCTTGTAACAACTGTGACTTCTCAACTAGATCTATAATAGATATCTATTTTAATGTACACTTTTAATGAGAGTACCCTTTTTCTATTCTAATATTTTTTACTGACATAATACATACGGATTTCACGTTTAAGGATTTCACCAGAAATTATTGCATGAAGTAGATATGAACAAATTTCAATAAAAAAAACTAAAAGAGACTTAAAATTTCAGATACATGGTGACAGCTCTAAAATGTTTAAGAAGTTATTCATCTGATAATGGATAAGGATTTTTTTCTGAAGATTGTGTTAAATATTACAGTTCAACTAATCGTAATAGTTTTAAATCGCAATTTTAATATATGTGAGAGTTGTCAATCTAGTAACTCACGAGGAAATAATATCAAATAGAAAATTCAAGGTATTCATAAAAGGGAATTAGTTTCTTGTTTCTTCTCTTAAAACGCATTGGCTTATTAGAGTATCGATGATTATCCAATAATATGTTTTATATACCTGAACCGCAAACCGACTGATTGCAAAAGAAATTGCAAACGGCCAGCAGTCAACATGTACAAATAATCTTATGAAAAGCCGTTAGAATAAATGGTTATTGAAAAATAATTACGTATCTAAGATTACATTGCAACTGTTTTTGTTTTGTGAGTGGTTTCTTTGTTTGCTTGAGCAAGCATTAGAAGCTAAGCTTTATTTGATATGTACCGAATGTACCAACTCTTGACTTACTAAATTTGTCCCACGCAGATCCGCACTGCTTCATTGAGAATAGAACTGATAAACTTAATAGCCGAAGATTTTATTGCTTTAATTTATTTTTTTCAGAACCTGGCCCTTAAGGGTTTTGATACGGAAGGGAACGGAATACGGAAAAAAAGCGAAGAGGTAGGGTGGGAAATTTCAAACTATTCAGATTTAATTACTAGACATAACTAAAGCTTCTTGTGCGTCTAATCGATTCCGGATTCTTTCAAATTATCTGAATAAAACCTTTTATTTACATGTACTCTAGACAGAACCCTCAAGGAAATAATTTCGCTCAGAGCCTCTGTAACCTTTGGGTATGCTGTGTTGAGACTTGACTCTGTGCAGAAATGAGCGGTCCGTTTGATGGATTCGTCTATTTTACAAACGGATTGCAATCTTTAAAGGCCTGACGTCAGGTGGGAATGCTGTTCTTTTTCTACAGGTATTTCAATGGATGATGCTCTCAGGAATTTGCATAATTGATTCCTTTGGCACCGGTGCACAGCCGGGTAACACGCCAAACGTGCGCCCAACATTTATTCACGGTTGAAATTCGCTACATGAGAACGGATCGCTTCTACGACTCGTTCTTGTGTCCAACATATGTGGAGCCGGCCTTTTTGTTTCTTTCCTCCTACGACATGGGCCTCTTCAATACCCAAGTTCACTCCTTTCTTTTTTCAATAAGATCCTCCACCCAACATCCCCCAAATATGACATGGAACCAAAGGACCAGGGTCTCCTCTGTGGAGTTGATGTAAAAATAAATAAAAAAAATTCTTAATGGTGCTTTCTCATCAGAACAATACTGAGATATCTTCCACTCTGGAACTTAAAGCAAATCAGTTTTGTAAAAACTTTTAAAGATTTTATGTGAATTTAATACATTTTAACTTCGCGACTTAATAAGCCGGAACCAATTACCTTATCACTCGGCAACGAAGGTCATTAATACCGTTAATATTAGAAGAGCTTCTGTATTAGGCAGGCGCGGCCGGTGCATCAAATGCTGAGTGGTTCACCGAGCGAAAAATCTAAAACATGTGTACCTTTAATGAAAGTGTAGGCACCTTACCTATTTATAGAGAAGGTCAATTCTTCGGTCCTTTTGCCGAGCGAAGACTTTAATCACCTTTGTATTAAAATCGGGGATGGTTTGGATTAGCTCCTTCCCGATACTTAACGCCGACAGCGCATTTAATCTGTCTTGGCTCATGGTGTTTCTTAAAAACGATTTTATTCTTTTTAGGGTAAAGAAAAATTTTTCACTCTCAACAGTTGTCATCGGGATGCTGCACACAATTTTAATAAGCTTCGTACATTCGTTGAAAGAATCCGTTAAACCCATTTTATAAAACAGTTGTAAAATGGATAAAGCCCCATCAGCAGTTGCAAAATCGTCACGGGCATAAATTTTTGAAAGTTCACTTTTCAATTGCACTTTATTTAAAAAGTCATGGGTTTTTACAGTCAATTCAAAAATCATGTTCAGGAAAATCGCATATATATTTAACAAAAATTTTTTCACGCTAGTAAATTTGCCGCTGTGAGGTGGTTATTAAACTCAATCTCTGTTTCATTTGAAATAAAAACAAATCGCACACTTCTTTGCAAATGACGGACTTCGTAGTTTGAATTCGTTTAGCAGAGGGCTCCTGAAAACTATGCGTAGAATCGTGCACATTTTGGATAGTTTTTTCAAACGTACTCAGGTTACTACGAACAGTGACGGGTTCTATGTTTTTTTTTTGCAAACATTGGAACAAAATATCACATTGCGGCATAACCTTATGAAAAAAATTTAACCAATATATAAAGGTTTCATCTTTGAGGTAATGCAAAAGCATGCCAGCTTGATTAATTGTGTTACTGTCAATATTTTCGGAATTTGTAATGGTTTCAATACACTCGATTAGGGATTCTATATGGATAAACACTGTTCTGACTATTCTTATATTGAAATTCCACCTAGTCTGCGGAACGGAGGGCATTTTTCGCTTGACTATTGCCATAAGAATATCTGTACGCTTAGAAGACCGAGAAAAAAAATTGAAAAGGCTTGTAAATTCGAAAAAAAGGTTTTCACTTCCTTATTTTGTGCCCCGATTTTTCAACAATTAGGTTCATTTGATGAGCATAACAATGTACATAATGGGCATAGGGATAAATACTTCCAACTTTCGCCTGAACTCCCCTAACCTTCAGACTCATAACAGATGCACCATCATAGCACTGGGCGATTAAATTGCCCGGTGTAATGCAAAACGAGTTCAGTTCTTGGAATATTGTTTCTGATATTCCATCAGCGCAATGGGATCTTGGCATCAGGTATTTCCAAAAACGCTCGTGTATTTCGCCCTTTCGTTCATACCGAATTATAAGAACCATTTGATTGGTGGAAAAAACATCTGTAGTTTCGTCGGCTTAAATGGCTAAATAATCGCTTTCCAAGATGTGTTTTCGCACTTCTGCTTGGTATACTTCCAAAATTGCATCTAAAATATAATTTTGCATAGTCTTTGAAGTGCCTTTAAATACCGTAGCGGATTCTAGATGTTGTTTCATAGCCATGTCAAGCTCGGCAACGAAATCAACCAAACCTCGAAAAACTTCAGGGTTTAAAGAGTCTTTTGTCTCATCATGACCGCGCATGGCTAATTCATAAGCACCACAAAACTTCACGCAGTCTATAAGTTTGGACAAAGTGTTCCTATTTTTTGGTACAAGTTCGTTATGCTGCTTTATCTGCAAACATTAACCGGAATCTAATTAATTTATAATATCAACAACGCCTAGTGACGCCAAACTAAGTACGTTGTTTAAATGAGTTTTTGAAGTGTTATGATATTTTATCTTCTCGGACAAGTGACATAAATCACAGACGCCATTTAATGTCCACGTTGGTTCACCACAGAAAATTAAACACGGAAAACAAAATAATTTATGCACTTTATCGCATCCACACAACCACCATGCCCTCTTGTAAATTTCAACGTTGAATTTGCGATTAAAAGTTTTATTTGACGATTTACACGCTTGGTTAATTATTAAAAATGGTTTTGGCGGGCCGTTGGTTTTTATTTTGATTTTATTTTCATAGTTTTTACGATTCTTTTTATATAGTCCACATTAATTATTATATTACTCATTGTTAATATATGGAGGATATTCAATTATATCCAACAATAGCTATTGCAAACAATAAATTTTACACTACCCGGGCAGATTGTTAAGTATAGTATGAAACAATATTAGCTGAGCTTTGATGTCAGATATGAAGTTAGCGCATGAGTGACAAGAACGCACTCAAACAAAAGGTCATTTTTTAACTGTGAAAAAATAACTAATGATGACAATGACAAATAGATTCCCTTAATCTCAAGCGCTCTACTATCGCACGAGATATCTGCTGACCCGTTGACTCGTGGTTGCATTTTGCAAGAGAAATATTACTTTCTTTCTCAAACCCGTAAGCAAGTAAGCGCATCTTTCTGAATATTTCGTACGATTCCGGCGATATTCGTGATCCGACCGGCGCACGAAAGTCACCATTTTTTTGGTAGGATGTGTCATATCCACGGTTGACGGCAAAAATGCTCGCCTATACAAAATTATCCGACAACAGAACAATCCAGCCGGACGTTTGTTGAAATCGCGCGGATTTGCATGTACTTGCCTCGGACTCGGTAAGTTGGTTGATCCATACGGCCGGTATAGACGGCGTGCATCTATCAAGCCGGGCGGCTTTATCTCTTACCGAAGTATTATATATTTTGTGAGGATTGTGTCTAACTTTATAAATAAAAAATATTTTATAGGAATACGATGAACTGTGAAATGGTAATTAATTTTGCCGGTTCAGTGCTTGAGTGAACCTTAGGACGAGCCGCGCCTGGTATTAAGTGGGTTTTTATTTAAGCAGAGTAAACAGGAAAAGTCTATTAACGTGAAAAAAAAACTGTTTTATTATTTTATATGTTTTAAGAAAGACAAACATTCCCCGGTTACGAATAACCTGATCCGACGCTTTTGTCCAGTGAGTTACTAGCCGGTCTAAAATACTATTTTTTTGGTTTACCTCTCATTTTCCGTGAAAAACTTTATTCTTTTTTTAGAAAGCGATAAGTTTTTAGTAAAAAAAACATATACATAAGACGTATCTAAATATTAGTATGTCGAAGTCATGGTCCTATGATTAACCTATATATTAAGTACCTTTCTTAATTGGACTTTTTGCGATCAACTTCATCCGCTTAACTTAGTAACAAATCCATTTCAATGGAGTGTGAAGTGATTTCCATAGTTACGTGATATTGCAGGAAAATTTCCGAAAACTACAAATAGTTATTACAAAATAGTGTTGACAATATTTGGCAAAGGTTCTGTTTAGAAAAACAGCCTTTAGGTATAAGTTTATGAATCATGAATATGAAACAAGGTTTCATAATATCAGAACTGAATTTCCGTAATATTATTTTGTAAGCATTTAACTTACTTAACTTGATATTTTCTTTGGGTCAAGGTGTATGAGATTGAGCGGCAAAAATCTCTGCTTTGGTATTCAATTTTTATTTTCTTCATATCCTTCAACTACCTTTCCTCCGCTCACCGAGAAAGAATCATTTTTAAAATCAGTATAAATTAATAAAAGATTTAATTATGCATTTAATTTTACTTTAATTTGCATTTAATTTTACTTTAATTTGCATTTAATTTTACTTTAATTTGCATTTAATTTTACTTTAATTTCCATTTAATTTTACTTTTTAATTTGCATTTAATTTTACAGGGTCTTGTACAATTATTTTTATTTTTACAGTCCATTACTCATAAATGCTAGCAATATATTTTTTTTAAATAACTTTTATAATACAGTAGGATCTTAGTATCCAAAAGATACTGGCACAGCGCTTATATTATTGCTTTTACAAAACCAGGCAAATCCTAATTACTAATCGAGCCATATATTCTGATAAAATTACTAATATGTCAATTTCACGAAATAACATTGAGACGGTGAGAGTAATAATGATTGAACATTTTATTAAATGGCATTTATTAGTCAAAAGGCCGAATAGCTCAATATGTAGATTATTATAAAAATATCGTCACCGGAGAGGCAAAAGGGCCGAAGCGCCATTTTGGGAAGTATACATTAGAGTACTTTAAAGTTTTTTGTTTAACCCTTATGTAACTGAAGAAAGCTACACTTTTTTAATTTATATGAAGGTTTCTTTTACAGTATATAATTTGCTGAAGTTTGCTGGACCACTTTTACGATGTAATACATTTCGACTTGGGGAAGTGGGTGGGAATTTTACCCAGTACCATCTTTTATTGGGGTTTTTAATTCAGTAGGTGATTTAAAGTAGTATTGAGGATACAGGTGATGTGCTTTGAACACAACAGTACATCATATTCATAATTTAAAAAAAGATAACAGAATTAATAAATATGAACAAGCTTCAAATTTCATATAAAACAAATAGGGCTACCAGGGTACCCTTTTAGTCATCAGAAGGTGTAAGTTTAACTTGAGTGTTTTTCGCTCACATACCACCCTCCACATATCCAACGGTTATGTTTGATTGTTCGTTTTCACTATTGTGGAGAAGTCAGAAAGTTTCAGCTGGTTAGACTTACTGGAACATTAAAAAATCTATGCTGAAAACCGAAAAGGGTACCCGGGTACCCTTTCAGTCACATAAAGGCTAACAATAAAATTCATATGTCTTCAGTACCTGGTTGGATTTGGAAAAA
>JAGWCC010001196.1:0-46496 GCA_022651775.1 Drusus annulatus | reverse complement strand
AAGTGCAGTAAATGAGGGTGTTTTTACGCTACCGGGAAAAGAAAATTGATTTCGAAATTAGGTATTTTCATCTTTAAACGAATTAAAAAAATTATTCTTTTAAAGCATTATTTTTGATTTTTTTTATTAAGTTGACTATTTTTATATTTACCAGGAAGCGAGTTATATAATGTATAGGCAATGTATTCCAAAGATTTTATCCCATACTTTGTAGTGTGTGTAAGTGGAATGTGAATTTTATTGTTATTTCGTGTGTTATGTATACATATCATTTTCTCCTTGTTATTTTAGGTTAGGTAATTTAGTGCGAAGCGCACTTGAGGTGGACAATCGGAAAACTGCGCCATACGAGTATATTATAAATTCACCGTTGTCATTATTAACTCGAGGTGGCTGCTATTTTCGACTCAAACCTTTCATAGCTCCGCCGCAATTCCACGTTTACGGTGATCCGGCCGATTGCGGAGGCAGAAAATTGCAGTCGACACCGGGCTGCCTCGGCCAGGCGGAATATGATTTCATTTTTTCAGTACGAGCGATGATCGGCCGCGGAATGCGAAGGCTAAACAGATAGTGCCGGACTGTAGGCAGACTCGCCGCGGTGTGAGACTGCCAACTCACTCCTAGGTACGGCACGTCGGCAAATTGATCAGTGGCATTGCATACCCTCGATTATCCTCTGTCTATCTAAGACCCAATGTCAGCCCCTTGGAGCGAGAATGTATATGGAGAGGTACCTTTGCGAAATAGTGTAGTCAGGTAGTTAGACTCTTGGAGTAACGATATAAGGAGGCTTGGAGTAACAATGTATGGAGAGAAAGCTAATTGTTTTTACCCAACCTATACAAACTTGCGATAAATCACTTTCTCCGGGTCTTTACGTTGTACACCATGAGATAGAAAGAGACAACAAATATAATACACCGCTTCTATGTACTGTCACGATGATCTTGGGCTCCTGGGTTACCGCGGGACTCCGCGACTACCACTAAACTTGACACAACTAAACGTTTTTTTGAGTTTATATGCTATTTTTTTGTTGACAACAATACTGTGAAAAAGTGGTTACACCATAAACAAAAACATTATGTCGATATGTGCTATGAATGGATGTATAAATACCCTAGCCTTAGTCTTAGCCCAGCCAAGGTCCAGCCGAGTCAGGCAAAAATCATCAATACTGACTACAGAAGCACTCCCTCTAGTATATTATTGCTCTAAGCTAAGACCCAATGTAAGCTCCTTGGAGCAAGAATATATGGAGAGGTACCTTTGTGAAACAGTGTAGTCAGGTCGGTTGACTTTATACTGACTCGAAAGAAAGATACAAATATATGTTAAAGGATGTTGGATAGCCTATTAGTTACCGCCCACATGGGATTCGGACATTTATTTTTATTTTTATAGTGAATACTGCACAAGAGTCCCAACTGCTCACAACTGCCTAAAGCCCGTGAGACTATGGCATCCCCATTGGGGTATGTTGTGAGGCTGAAGGTAGTGGGGAGGGAAAAGAGATGAGGAAGAGGAAGGTTGGGAAGTACCTGGCTATTCAGATTTGGTTTTGATTCTGAATGGCGGTCTTTCACCAAGGCGATACTTTAAGTATCTACCACTCTGGAACGTGCCACAAATATACTTTGTGTTATTTTATTTGAATGAAAATGTGTCATGACAAAGTTATTGACGCATGCCGGGTTTGAACCCGCGACCTTTGGATTCGTAGTCGAGCGTCTCACCACTCGACCATGGAGTTCGTCAAAATTTGTACACATTTAACAATATCAATACACCATTAAAATGATTTATAATGTCAAAATATCACACTAACACTAATAACAGAAGGTTTGCCTAAATAATGATGGAAGCTTATTTGTTGATTTTATGTATTTATGTCATTAACAATAAAAAAAATTTTTCAAAATTTTAAAGTTCGGTCAAAAATATTCAAAACTGTTGAAATATCTCTGAAAGTGATGTTTTATAATCTTTGTTTGGTCTTATTTGAACATTCATGCATAGCACATATCACCATGATTTATTTGTATAATATAACACCGCAAGTTTTTTAATCAACACAAATATAGGAAAAATACTCAAAATCCGTTGACGTAAGTTAAACGACTCGACGATGTTTTTTTTTTTTTTTTACATGAATACCACACAAGAGTCTCAACTGCTCCCAACCGTCTAGAGCCAGTGAGACTATGGCATTCCCAAATTGGGTATGTTGTGAGGCTGAAGGTAGTGGGGAGGGGAAGGAGATCGGGAAGAGGAAGGTTGGGAAGTACCTGGCTATTCAGATCTGGTCACCAAACACGGCTTAAGCCATTTCAAGCAACGTTTCGATTCTGAATGGTGGTCTTTCACCAGGGCGATACTTAGAGTATCTACCACTCTGGAACGTGCCGCAAATATACTTGTTATTATTTTTATATGATTTAAATGTGTTACGACACATATTAATTAAATAAAAGTTATTGGCGCACGCCGGGTTTGAACCCGCGACCTTTGGATTCGTAGTCGAGCGTCTTACCACTCGACCATGGAGGCCGTCAGATGTGAGGTTAGCGCGGACGGAGAACATTCTTACATAATTAGAAGTGCTGCAATATTATGTGAAGACTTTTCTTGACTCTTTCTCTTCTCACGGTTTACGACGTAAAAACCCGGAGAAAGTGATTTATCGTAAATCTGTATAGGTTGGGTAAAAATGTTTAGCTCTCTCTCTCCATGTATATTCTTACTCCATGGTCAGCTCCGTGCACCGTAAAGGCTGATTCACACCAACGTCCGGTTCCTCTCAGTGCCGATATTGTTCCGCAACAGAGCTTATTGATATGGTATGAATATCAATCAAGGAGTATGTGCCAAGACAAAGTTGTGTGGCAGTATATCCTTCTGCCTACCCTTGTGATATTTAACTACTTAGTTAGTTAAATAATTATTTTGAATTGTAAAAATACTAACATCGCAGATTTTTTTTTTTTTAAAACCATTTTTTTATCACTAAATTTATTTAACTAAGTAAGTAGTTAAATATCACAAGGGTGGGCAGAAGGATATACTGCCACACAAATTCATATCAATAAGATTTCTTGCGGAACAATATCGGCACTGAGCGGAACCGGACGTTGGTGTGAATCAGGCTTAATGGTGTTATTTCAAGTCTTGGCACCAATATATGGAGGATAGCTAATTTGTTTTACCCAACCCATCCGAAATTGTAATAAATCACTTTTTCGGAACATCGTACACCATGAGAAAACGTTCTATTAACTGTCGTAGATCTTAAGCGGTTATTTTCGCTGGTTAGCGACGAGACTCCGCCCATATTTTTTTTTTATTTTGCCACTAAACTTGACACAACAAACGGTTTTTTAGGTTAGATGCTATACTTTTTGTTGATAAAAATACTGTGAAAAAGTGGCTATACGAATACACAAAAAGCAGTGTCGATATGTGATATGAATGGATGTTTAAATACCGTAGCCTTAGTCTTAGCCACGCCCATTTGCGCCGAGTCATGTTAAAATCATCAAAACAAGTCGAAACTGACTTCACTGGCTTTGGCTCGCTACCTCTTGTATACTCTAAGTTTCGGTCGGCGATGTCTATGTCACTCTTCTTGTCCGCGTAGGACAGGTGGATAACCGTCGTCAAACAGTGGTCAGGTCTTAGAGTACATAGAGTGGTACCTACTCAAGGCAGTGTCGTCAGTTTTTGATGATTTTCACCGGACTCGGCAGACCTGGGCGTGGTTACGACTAGAGCTAGGGTATTTATACATCCATTCGGTCGGTAGCTGAGTGGAGAACGCGTCGGATTCCCACCCGGGCGTCGTGCGTTCAATTCCTCTGCTGGCTAAGTCCTCCATCATTGCACAAGCAACATCTTCCGCTTTTTATGATGGCAGTAGGAGTTTTTCAAATATTGTCAGGTTATTCGTAACCCGGGAATGTTTGTCTTACTTTAAAAAAATTTTTTTTTTTTTTTAAATTCATAGCACATATTGACGTAATGTTTTTGTTTATTCGCATAACCACTTTTTCGCAGTATTGTTATCAACAAAAATATAGCATATAACCTAAAAAACCGTTTAGTCGAGTCGAGTTTAGTCGCATACGAAAACATGTGGGCGGAGTCCCCGGAGACGCGGGACACCAACATCATCCTTACAGTACATAAAAGCGGTGTGTTATTTTTATTGTCTCTTTCTCTCTCTTGGTGTACGACCTGAAAATCCAGAGAAAGTGATTTATCGCAAGTTTGTATAGGTTGGATAAAAAGAATTAGCTCTCTCTCCATACATTATTACTCCAAGGTTCAGGTTTAGAAAACTTCAATATATGACGGCCTCCGTGGCAGAGTGGTAAGATGCCCGACTGCGAATACGTCTCTGGTTCATACCGGGCTTTCTCAAAAAACTTTTATTTAATTAATATGTGTCATAACACATTTAATTCGTATAATATATAGTATATTTGCGGCACGTTCCAGAGTGGTAGATAGATACTCGTATCGCCCCGGTGAAAGACCACCATTCCGAATTAAAACGTTGCTTGAACTGGCTTGAGCCGTGTTTAGTGACCAGATCTGGATAGCCAGGCACTTTCCAACCTTCCTCTTCCCTATTTCCTTCTCTAATTTCTTAGTATCACCCTGGTGAAAGGCCTCCATTCAGAATCGAAACGTTGCTCGAAATGGCTTTAGCCGTGATTGGTGACCAGATCTGAATATCCAGGTACTTCCCAACCTTCCTCTTCCTCATCTTCTTCCCCTCCCCACTACCTTTAGCCTCGCCACAATTGGGGACGCCATAGATGCACTGGCTCTAGACGGTTGGGAGCAGTTGGGACTCTTGTGCGTTATTCACTATTAAAAAAAAATGAATAAGCTCATGCAACTAAACAATACGCTTAAAATCGTTGACCTTACGATTTAGCGAAATGATGTGATTTTTAATGATAATCGCTATCTAAAAATGGTTTTATTTTTTTTCTGAAAAGGGACTTCTTTAATAATAATAATATTTGGATGATTTGTATAGCGCCGTTTTTACAGATCATATTTTCTATTATTAGATATTAAATAAATAAAAACAATGTGCCCATTTGAATAACAATATCCATGATTCCGCCCCTTTAAATCGATGGCCAAGAATACACCATGGTAAAACCCATTGAAAATGCACAAAAAAAAACACTCAATAGTTTCAGAACAAAATTTTACCAATTAGTATGTTTAAAATAGTTTATAAGAACCATATAAAATACATCAAGTGGTATATTAGTTATTATTATTAAGTCAAAAAAGTGTATAATTAGTAAACTTTGATGTACAAATAACTCAAACAAAACTAAAATGAATGTACTTCGTTCTAGATTCTAAATAGAAAATTACGCTTTTCTCAACGTTTTCTTACTGGAGATTTATGTTCTTATCTGTTAACACAGAAGTGTGTCATTCGAACGCAGATTAACGTGACCACAATTTTATTTTTACGCTAAAATATTATCTCTACCAATAATAAATACTAATAAATCTTTGATTCCGTCCGTCACTTTTACAATATTTCAAATATCATAAATTGTTTCAGTTTTGTATAGTTTTTTTTTTATATTTTCAAAATGATTTCACGGTGAAAAACGCCAAGCGACGATAATCAATAGAACTCATCGTGACAGACTTCAATAGATCTCCAGCCATCATACATTTATTTTAGGAACGGGAGTAACTAACAATTATGAACTAGGCGTAATTAAATCAAGTAGAGCATGCATTAGAGGAAAATGAACACGAAATTTCCATTGGTAAACAAATTATTACTCTTCACAGAGTAGGGAAAACAATGTTTTTTTTTTTTGGTTTATCGATGTATTTATTTATTAACGCGCTAGTGGGCTTTGACAACAAATTCGTACAATAAAGTGAGGTTGACAAAGATAAAGCATTGGTACATTGAAAAAAAAAACAAAAAAGTACATACTTCTAGAAATAATTAAATTCAAATTTAATATATAACCAGTGGTAAATTCAAAATGCAATATAAAAACAACAATAAAACATAAAAGTACAGAAGAGAAAAAAAAAGTGTATATACGAGGCCTGTTCAAAAGAAAAGGTGAATTTTGTATTTTCGCGGGATGTTTACATTCGAATATCGACTTTTTTTGTTGTTGTTATGTTGGTACACATATGTTTATCGTATGTTAGCATTATCAGCCATTTGGGATTAGTGGTTTGTTTTTGACAACTGGAAAAAGGTTAGTCACGTTTTTGTGTGTTCTTCGATTTTTTACTTTGAAAAAAATGGATCAAAGAATTCTTATTAAATTTTGCGTTAAAAATGAAATAAAGTGCTCCAACGCACTTAAAATGTTGACGGTGGCATTCGGCGAGTCTACTTTGTCTCAAAAAAGTGTTTATAAGTGGTACAAGCGCTTTACAGAAGGCCGAGAAGATCTTAATGACGATGAGCGTCCTGAGTTGTGGAAAAACAAATCATGGATTTTATTCTTTCGATCCATTTTTTTCAAAAGTAAAAAATTGAAGAACACACGAAACTTGACTAATCTTTCCAGTTGTCAAAAACAAACCACCAATCCAAAATGGTTGATAATGCTAACATATGATAAACATATGTGTACCAACATAACAAAACTAAAACAAAAAACGATAATCGAATGTACACAGCCCGCGAATATTCAAAATTCACCTTTTCTTTTGAACAGGCCATATATAATATCTGTGTGCCCAAGGAAAAGAACGAAATTAATCAATTAACGCAGATTTTCAGGAGAGCCAAAACAAAATTTAGCAATTTTGTTTTTGTTTGTGATTATGTCATCTGTCACATTTCCTTTTTCAAAAAATAATAACACATTATTTTATATTTTGACTCGTCTCATTTTTCCTTGCTAGATATGTATCTAAGGAACAATTCCGCATAACTGAAAACTTGTTTTTTTTACTCATTCCGTTCTCCCTTTCGCACACAGGTATATTCACTGTTGTGTGGTAGACTTGTATATTTCTGTGAAGTATTCTATGAAGAGTTCGTTTTATCACTAATACTGAATCTCCAAATATATCAATATTCCCAAATCTATTACCAAGATTATGTCATCCATTGAATCATTTATAACAATAGTAATTATTGAAACAATATGAATACAAAAATTTTTAAGTGAATACCGCACAAGAGTCCCAACTGCTTCCAACCGTCTAGAGCCAGTGGGACTATGGCATCCCCAATCGGGGTATCTTGTGAGGCTGAAGGTAGTGGCGAGGGGAAGGATATGGGGAAGAGGAAGGTTGGCAAGTACCTGGCTATTCAGATCTTTCACCAGGACGGTATTTAGTATATCTACCACTCTTCAAGTTTCAAAGAACGTGAAATAGAAAAGACACAGAAATAAATTATTAGGTTGCGACCGAGACTCTAAACTCGGGACCTCGTCTATCCGGGTAATTCATATTATACACTGTGCTACCGAAACTCATTTAAATACTATAATTGCTATTAGGTCTCAACCTCATATTTTTTTCTCTTTATTAAGACGACAGATTTTATTTTATTTTTTATAACCGACTGGTTTCGCTTAGTCTAAGCATCATCGGTGTACAAAATTAAGCTTAATTTTGTGATCAGTTTAATTTTGTAACCTGATGATGTTCAGGATAAGTGAAACCGGTCACTCATAAAAAATAATATTAAATCTGTGGTCTTACACCATAGACATAAAATACAAGATACGTCATATTCATACAAATTTTACGAAAAATGTTGCAGCACTAGTAACGTCTTGTATTCCGTTTCACCCGTGTATGAAAAGGATAGCCATTCAAAGAATACGTGTGTACGTATGAGATAGCTATATGAACGTCCCACGCTACTGTTATAATCGGGTACTGCGCTACTAGCTCTGATTGTCTTTCACACACTTTTATATTTCTGCATTCGCTATCCCACACCGTTTTCATGAACCTTTAAACTTTGTGAATAATTGTATTTATTGAATTGAAATAATAAGTGATTTGTGGGTAATTTTGAATGGAAAGAAACTCAAAGAGGTATGTATTTTACTCCCGAATGATTTTTAAACCTCTCAAGACATTTTTTATCAGAAAGGAGACTACAGCGACGCGTTTGTGGCAGCTGGTGACAGCTTGTCTGTCGAACGAATGTTTGTGAAACTAAACGTAGTAGATCCCAGGTATGTCTCGCGGACTCGATTTAGTGCATCCACGCGCGTTGTCTCAGTTACGTATTTACATTATGTAATTAAGTCTTACACAAAGTTATTCTTTAATTTTCATTAAATGTGTCAAACCACAATGTGATTGCTTTCTACGAAAATATAATAACTTTTTTGTGTTTTTTTTCTTATATTTCATATTTATATTTTTTTTTTCTTATATTTCATATTTTACAAAATTAATGAATAGGAGACAGATTTTTTTTTAAATAACATACAACGACCCTCAAACTAGGCATAGGCCCGTATTATGGTAGTCTCCATTCTATTTAAAAGTATCATAATATGAAAAACTTACTTACTGCTCAATAACAACAACAGACACAACAACAACAAAAGAAAAACAACCATTATCAAATCAGTTCGGCGATTTAATGAACTACAGCGGACACTGACATCAGAATCCGACCGAAGACAGGAATATTAGGAATATATATCACTATGAAGCACATAGCTTTAACGTTATTTTTTATTTAAAATCATTTCTAATAAATAAATGGTTAACACCAAAACTAAAGCATCACAAGGTATAATCACAAATTCTGTATATTTATAATGAATTACACAAAATACGAGTATTATTAATATTTATTCCGTTAAAGTTTAATAATACATCGGTTGTATATAACATCGTCAAATTGATATAAAACTACATATTAAATTGATACTTGGCACCGGTTATTGTGTTTTTTTCGTAGAATTTATACTCTACGCCCAGTTATCGTAGGGTGTAATTCGCGTGTTTTATATGTCAGCTTCAAATAGATTTCCAAAATAATTCAAATGCAAGTAGGTTATAGGTGATAATGGCAAGAATATTTTTTTTTTATTTCCACATTTTAGTGTGAGTTATCTTTTTTTAACGTAGAATTTTAACAGCTACCAATCAGACCATCATTGAAAATAAATATCTCTTTGTTGCTAGCACTCATTCTAAAAACAATGAAAATCTACACCAAGCATTGCAATTTTTAATCAAATCTGTTCTTACATAACACACTATGTTTTATATTATTTCGAGTATTGCCTACCCGACCAAACTCTTTTAAAAAACGTGAAACATTATGGCGTCTTTTCTCATTTGTTCATAGTTTGATGAAGAGCTCTATGGCTCATTGTGGAAGTTTATTTATATATATTTTACGGCAAATATGTGGTTGCCATTTACACAAAACGATTATACACACAGAATATTAAATGGGACACATAAATTAAATAAAAATCAACGCATAAAATTAAGAGCTGAAAATAGGTGCCTGGATATAAAAAAATTAGACAGAAAGAGCTCTAAGAATTTCACAACCTCAGAACTCAACTTTCGACGGTTTTTATAGGGGGATATCGCATAGTTTTTATGCTTTATTTTATTTTTTAACTTATTGTATATTAATACTGCAAGAGAGTCCCAACTGCTCCCAACCTGGAGCCAGTAGGACTATGGCATCCCCGTTTAGAATATGTTGTGAGGCTGAAGATAGTGGGGTGGGGAATGAGATAGGAAAGTACCTGACTGTTCAGATCTGGTCACCAAACACGGCTAAAGGCATTTCAAGCAACGTTTCGATTCGTGGTATTTCACCAAAGCGATACTTGTATTGTCTACCACTCTGGAGCGTGACGGAATTAAACTTTATTTTAAAAAATAAAAAATATTTGCGCACGTAGGGGTTTGATCTAGTGACCTCTGGATTTGTATTCATGCGTCTTAACCACTCGACCCCGGTGAAATATGCAGTATTTGGCAAGGAAACTCGCTGCGTACTGTTCCGTGTTCCATTAATATATCATTTTTGCATTTTCTTCTTGTACGAGTTTTCTTGGCAGCGTGTTTGCTTCACACGCTGCTAAATGATATCAAAGGTAAGCAGGAAGATGTGGTTAGAATCAGCGATAGTAGTGACGGACAGAAAACAGCTTATTGCAATTTTTTTATTTAATTAATATGTGTTATTTCACATTTAATTCGCGTAAAATACCATATAGTATATTTTCAGCACGTTCCAGAGTGGTAGATCTAGTATCGCCCTGATGAAAGACCACCGCAATCTAAACGTTGCTTGAAATGGCTTTAGCCGTGTTTGGTGACAGATCGAAATAGCCAGGTACCTAATTTCCAACCTTCCTCTTTTCCATATCATTCCCAACTACCTTCAGCCTGGATGTCATAGTCCCACTGGATTCAGACGGTTGGGAGTAGTTTGGACTCTTGTGCGGTATTAACTATAAAAAATATTTAAAAAGTATTTACGAGTTGTAAATATTATTATATGAAGAATGTTATTATAACCTTTAGTGAACGCATCGAACGCCAATATAATTCTGTAAACATCCTCCACATTTGTTTAAAGATTGAGTGCGTTCCTGCTTATAAGGTCCTTACTAACACTTTTACATATCATACACCTGAGTGTTGGTTTATATTTGTAGGACATGATTTTTCGTGGGCTTCCGCCTCTTTCTAGAGCCTTTCTGTGTCCATTATCAAAACAAAAGTCCTGGTGATGAATATTGCTAAGCCTGTAAGACGCCCCAGAAGTCAGACAACGTAATACTATAGACTGTGGACACTTTTATAATATATTTATTATAATTATTAGCATTACTTAGAGATAGGAATGAAAATATTAACACTTCACCAAGCGACTTGTAAATTATGAACGCAATTTTCTTGTTATATTTAAATAATGACAATGTATTATATATATGTATTAAATCATCTTATTCTCGTATTTTTATATTATTATTAAACATTAACTATTTTCAATGCGTTACAACAAAAGTCTTACTTATTTATGTATTCCCAATTTCCTATTTCGGAAATGCTGACAGAAAAAAAATAAGGTTTGGTTTATACAAAAATAGTTTTTTTTAATGATTTTAAAAATTGCAAGTAATAGATTCCAAATTCTATCAAGTACAATTTAATACACTTATCTTAATTATTTTAGATAATATTATAAATACTGAAAGATGGCTACATTAAAAGCACAATTTCATACTGACTGTATGGCCTACAGAATATCAATTGAATCCAATGTTTTCGACAGATCGATGTTGTCATAAATTTATCCTAATCCTTTCAGATATGGAAACAATTTCCTTAGATACCTAAATTAAGTTAAGAATTAAGTTTCCAGGGAAATGCATTGTTTACGAATACGTAAATATTCTTATTTTTTTTAAATTCCCTAATCAAGAATTATTTATGTTTTAACTTATTAAAATTGGAACTTGTTGGTTTATATTTAATAACGTAAAATGATTCATTGTCTTAATTATATAAATATGTTTGATGTTTTGAAGCCTAATACCACTAGCCATGGATAAATAAATAAAATTTAAATATCTTTTATTATTATAGCATCTTGCTACATACCAATCCCGATGAGTTATAAAACTCACTCTAGGACAAAAGAAATTTACATTACATGAGTTACTACAATTATACTTGATTTTTACAGAGTAATTAAACTTAAGTATACATTTAGATTAAAAAATACATTATAAAAATATAGCAGTTAGTAATAAAAAGAAGAGAAAATAAAAAATTGGTTATAAATAGAAACAAATAAAACACCAAAGAAGCTCGACAGTAATAAGT
The DNA here is from genome assembly GCA_022651775.1 of Drusus annulatus. Classification (NCBI taxonomy): domain Eukaryota; kingdom Metazoa; phylum Arthropoda; class Insecta; order Trichoptera; family Limnephilidae; genus Drusus; species Drusus annulatus. The sequence continues at coordinate 34,634 of JAGWCC010001196.1, read as the reverse complement.
ACAGCCCCAAGTAGGAATTCACGGAAAAAAAAAATTGGTGGAATAATTTAGTATACATAGGTGTGTATGCATGTGTATATAAGACAATTAAAGAGTAGCAAACTAACTCTGGGACACTCTCTTTAGGACATTACATGAGTTATACAAGATATACAAATTTTAACCAAATCCTGTACTGTACGACAAATTCAGAAAGTCCATTTTTTAATTTCGCTTCCATGCCCTAAATCTGAAAAAAAAATCACAATTATAATTTTAAGTTTATAAGTGTGTCTATCTGATAGGACCTGCCAGGTAAGTATGTTTCTGTATATTTTCTTATTTAAACTAGGAATTAATATGTAATAATAGAAAATAAGATCTGTACAGCGCCCTTGAGGTATTTTTTTTTCACAAAAACGGCGCTATACAAATCATCCAAATTTTATTATTATTATTATTAGTTATGTACTACAATTATACATAATTAAAAGGGAGAAATCAAACTTATACATTTTACATACGAGTAAGTATACATTAGTGTACTCTTTTATGCATGTGTATATAAGACAAATATTATCATGAAGACCAAACTATGCTCATTTTAAAGGAAAACATGTACAATGTTCTACAAATCGGGCAGGTACCTTCAAATGATATCCGCAATGAAGCGTATTCCCTCGTCGGGACAATTATCATTGTTTTCCAACTCTACGACTTGTGTAAACGTCACTTTCTCCGAAATAGGCCTATTTCTCCGAGAAGCGGCAGCCGCTACGTGCCAGCGTCTAACGTATAACGTACAACTTCTATCGTATAACGTATATCGTATATCGTATAACGTATATCGTATATCGTATAACGTCTAACGTCTTCCCAGGCGAGCAGCAGCGCGAAGGCGGGAAGGGAATTCCTAAGCGTATTATAATATCAATGGTCTACAGCCAAAATATTTTTCAAATTGCCACGGTGGGGAAATAACTGAGAGACGCCCAAGAATTCCTATTCTGGTCCCAACAGCGGCCAGAATACGTCTGAGTATTTAATTGTTATCGCTTTGTTTTGCTTTATTATTAGGTGTGCTTCATTCAAATGAGAATTTTCATCGTTTGTCTACGATTTGGCATAGCAAGGGTGAAAAGTGAGATGGAATTCCAAAATGTTTCAGTGACACTGTTTAAAGTTTACCGGTTGAAAGCCCATCAATAATGACAGCGAAAAATACGATCGTTATTCACAATACACGGCTGGTCATCCTCAAAAAGTTGTTTTTTTCTATTCCGAAATTCGTAAATTACATCCATTATTATTATTATTACGACTATCGTATTCAAATACAGCTTTCAACTGCGAAATTGTATTCATTTTTCATTTACGGAAACCAGACACATTGAGATTGATGTATGTTTTTTTAGCTAAATATTTTGTTTTTAAATTCACGCACCTACCTCGTGACACCTACCTCGTGACAAAGCGTGTCTCTTGGCAGACAATTATTTTTATTCGGAATTTGAAATATGCGTGCATCTGCCTTACATTCGCAAGCCATTATTGAAAGTGAGACAAACATCACAACGTTCAGACAAAGCAAATTATAATGGCGTAGTGAATAAGCTCAAGGTATACCCGAGCGTTTAACCTTCTTATCGGTTGACTTGGTCCTAACGGTCGATTGTTCTATGAACTTTCTGACTATGGAACTACTTATGATGATGTAAAATGAAAATTTTATACCGGGCCTCATTCGCGTAGAAAAACTCATTGTTTACAAGCTTTCTCTATACGGTTCCGTGATCCGGAGAAAACTTGAAAATTCTTCATCCAATTTATCGAATCTCTCTGAGAATCGTTATATCGTCGCCGGAAAGGCCAAAGGGCTTAAGCGCCATTTCGGGGAGTTTACACCATAGCACTTTGTAGTTTTTTTACAATAAAATTCATAAGTCTTCAGTGCATGGTTGGATTTTTAAAAAAAAAGTTAACCTAGGTAACTCAATCCTCTGACAAAAAGCCAAAAAAAAGTCCCAAACTTGTGTCGCTCGAGTCAAGCCTTCTCTCAGATGGTAAATATATTTTAACTGGCTGATGCGCCACAAAAGTCTTCAGAAACAAACGAGAGTCAGAGCATTCGATGCAGAAATAAAAACTGATCAAAACTGCATATTGAACTCAACTTTTGATCAATGTGTCGCTTAATCCTTTTTTCCTTTCCAGCGATGATGTTTTCTATTAATTAATATTCCTCTCTGGGGGTCGACATCATTAGGTATCATAGTCTCTTTCCCGGTTCAATTTCTCAATTTGTTCAACGACAGTAATTTACCATCTTCATATTAAACTTTCCATTCATAATATTTTGATGGAGACCGTATATTTAATTTGTTAGGATGAGGTCAAGACGTTCCTCTTTTTGGTTGTAAGAAGAAGTTCCCTTTCGTGCTGCTAACAAAGAAGGTTTATCTCGTTCGTCACGTGTTCCATCCTGGATACTTGTTGAATAAATCTACTGCAGGGTAAAAGTCTACCAAAGATGTTCCCACGCTATAAACCGTTTGCTTGGCTGTTTGCCGTAACCCCGTACCTGTTTAGATGTTCTGCCATTGATTTGATTGAGATATTGGTAACATTCTTTCGCAATTCTTGAGAACAAGGAATAAATTGTTACTCCTCCGATGCTTACGTACAATTTATTAGATATTTCCTTAGAATACATAGAGTCGTACCTATCTAAGACTGTGTAGTCAGTTTTTGATGATTTTTGTCGGACTCTGCAGACCTGGGCGTGACTAGGACTAGGGCTAGGGTATTTATACATCCATTCATAGCGCATGACGACATAATGTTTTTGTTTATTCGTATAACCACTTTTCCACAGTATTGTTATCAACAAAAATATAGCATATAACCTAAAAAACCGTTTAGTTGTGTCGAGTTTAGTCGCATATAAAAACATGTGGGCGGAGTCCCCGGAGACGCGGCAGACCAAGATCATCCTTACAGTACATAAAAGCGGTATGTTTTTTTTGTTGTCTCTTTCTCTCTCATGGTGTACGACGTAAAAACCCGGAGAAAGTGATTTATCGCAAGTTTGTATAGGTTGGGTAATAAGAATTAGCTCCATCTCTATACATTGTTAGTCCATGGATATTTCCATATGTAGAATTATAATAATTTTAAATTACTACACACATACTCGTATATTATCTAGCCGCCGTTCCAGAGTGGAAGATGGTCGGATTATCGCCCCTGGGGCCCTAGCACTAAATATCGATATGTATTTACGACAACTTACGTCAACTTAAACGTGCTTAAGTCGATGTTAACTATTGTTTGTTCGTTGGCGACCTGCAGTCGGACTAGGAAACGATTTAAAATTACCGGTATTGTCGATAATACTATATCGATGTTTCGAGCTAGAACCCGATCAGATTACCGTTTGGAATCGATACATTGTTTAAAATGACTTTTGTTATGTCTACAAGTAATAACGATTATTATGATTTTTATGGCGTCGTTTTTTCTGAACTACATTTTTTTTAATACCGTTTCAACGGCTCCCAACCGTCTAGAACCAGTAAGGCTATAGCATCCCCAATTGGGGTATTTTGTGAGGCTGGAGGTAAGTGGGGAGAGGAAAGGAGATGGGTAAGAGGAAGGTCGGTAAGTACCTAGCTACTCAGATCTGGTCACTAAACACAGCTTAAGTCATTTCCAGCAACGTTTCGATTCTGAATGGTGGTCTTTCACTAGGGCGATACTTAGAGTATCTACCACTCTGAAACGTGCCGCGAATATGCTTTATATTATTTTATATTAATTAAATGTATCATCACACATATTGATTAAACAAAGGTTATTTGCGCACGCCTGGTTCGAACCCGCGACCTCTGGATTCGTAGTCGAGCGTCTTACCACTCGACCACGGAGGCCGTCAAGGCGGGCAACCTTCCGGGGCGATTCATAAAGCAACAGCAAAACCTCGTGTGAATAGCTTCTCTTTTCCCTCTTCTCCCTCTTCTCCCTCTTATCTTCTCTTTCCACACCTCATTTCGTTCTATTTTACATCATTGTCCAATCTATTAGGGGCACCATTATTCTACTGGCTCCGGGCAAATAGCTTATTTCTGACTTTTCATTTATTTCAGGAAAACATGGAGACGGTGGAGACCCCCTTGGAGGTTCTGACAAGAGCAGCCACCATGCTGCAGCAATCTAGAGCCTACTCCAGCAGTGACGATGCGGACACAACCGGTAAGTTACTACGTATTATAATAATTAAAAATGTGTGGACAGATATTTCCAACTTCGGCAAGTTTAACACCTTTCGCTGATCATTAGACATTGCAGACAACAAGTTTCGTGAACAATTTACAATGTTTTTTATTTGATAATAATCAATCATTTTCTCGTCGTGATCGATGTTTATTACGTGTGTGCCACACACCTGAAGATTTTGAGCAGAACGAAACAACATATTTTCATTTTATAATAAAGACTGATCCCATGCCTAAGTGACATAACATGATAGGAATTCATTACGTACATAATGGGTGTAATATTAAATAATCTCGACTAACATCCGGCTAGACTTAGTGCTGGGTGAGGTGCTTTATTATTGGGAATGAATGCGCCTTTGAAACTCTTATGGGAAACTTCTCTTAGCAAACTTGTTCTTGCACCTCTTCAGCTTGCTGCATTCCTGTTGCATTCCTCATCCCACGTTTTGACAGTAGTTCTCTGTACTCTGAAGTTCCCAGGCAGTGTTTTCTCGCGTATGTGAAGTGAAACATGAAGGATACACGCCCTCGAGAATGATGTTGGCAACCTATCGATTCTGGAAGAGTTAATTATTTATTTATTTTATTGCATTTGTCCGAGTGGGCTTTTACATATAAAGATTTACATTAAACAATTATTTACACAACAAAAATAAAAAATAGTTGTAAAGTAGTAAAGAATAGTGGTTGATTACATCAAAATAATATTGATTAAAGATATTTGATATTATAGCCTTATTGTATCTTCATTCCGTGCAGTTGAATAAATCAGTTACCTCTGCGTACGCATTACCAAATACATGCAATCTAGGTACAAGTGAGAATCTAAAAGACTCATTACTGATATTATTGTTACAGCTAAATAGAATTTTGGTTTTCGAGTAGTTCTCGTTGGTAAGTGAGAGGAAATAAGGTTCATCAAATCAGGCCTGTCTATAATACCATCAACAATTTTACAAATTATACATAACAAGGTGTCAACAACGCGTCCTGAGACATTTTGGAAACGTTTCACCAAATCAAAAGAGAGAGACTCAAAGTCATTTTCAAACTGAAAGAACAGATGTAGCAGAGTCTCATAAACTTCCAGAACTTCGGTCCAAGCTGTGATGAGTAGTGGAGGAACCTGGTTCATGAGGCCAATTAGCACGTAGGTCACGATAATCAGCACCGGCGAAAAACTCGGTGGACTAGAGCGGAAACCCCCATTCACGGAAAAGTCGTTTTTCCAACTGTATTCTTCTGTTGAATTGGTCATATATCGTCGTTTGAAAGGCAAAAGGGCTGAATCGACACTTTTGTCATAAATGAGTTAAATGTGCAGTCTTTTCGTCGAATGCTCTGACTCTCGTTTGATTCTGAAGACTTAGTGGCGCTTCAGCCATCTAAAATATATTTACCATTTGAGAGAAGGCTCGACTCAAGCGACACACGTTTGTGACTTTTTTTTAATCTTTTTGTCGTCTCATGATAACATTGAATTAACTTTTTTTTCAAAGTACAACCAGGTACTGAAGACTTATGAATTTTAATGTAAAACAAACTAAAAACCAAGAATTTGAAGTGCTCTGGCGTAAACTTCTCTAAATGGCGCTTCAGCCCTTTTGCCGTTCCGGCGACGATATTAAACTGTCCACCAACATTTTCTTTTTTCCATTGTCTTCCCTTCGTCGTTTAATTTCCTCCCATCAATCTCTCCGATAACATCGCGCAACTGGTTATTGATTTACTTAATTCAACTATAACAGTTTAACTAGGAGAATCTTTAATTTTACTTAAGAATAATGATGAAACGGCTAAAAAAAAGTTTACGTGAACGTCTACGGTGAGTTGGTTAGTTTCAAAAAGCGTTCCTGTCACCCCGGCGCATTTGAAATTGGACCACTAGGAGATCAGATGGGATTACCAGAAATCTATTAGAAAATCTGACTTTGATCTCATCTCAAGTTTACACTAGATGCTCCAGGTTCCATTCCAGAAAACGGAAATTACTCGTCTCGAGCCATTTATTAAAGGAACGCGAGCTTTCCCGTCGTTCTATTCATCCATTCAAGTTATATTATATTTCAAACGAGCTGAAGAAGAATGCTTTATCTGTGTCCCTTTGTAAACAGCGAGTTTACTAGTAAGATAAATCACGCCCTTGCGCTGGATAATAATTGGAAAGCGATGCATGAGCCTATAATGAGTTAATATATCTACATATTATACTGTATACTTGATAATCACCTGACCCTCAACTATCAATCTACTTACAATATGAATTTATGATCAAAGAACCTTTGTAACATATTTACACTTATTTATTTTTGACCGACCCGGTTTCAACTTACAACGGGCATCTTCAGACTGGTAAAATTTAAAATCATCAACCTAAAGATGCCCATTGCAAGGTGAAACCGGTCCAGTCAAAAATAAATAGGTGGAAATGAGTTACAAAGGTTTCTTTAATCATAAATTTATATAAAAATAGAATTCAATCATGAATTATTTGTTTAAAAATTAGAAATAATCTACTTACGAGTATGCTAGAAGAAATATGATTTCTACTGAACTACTGTTGGATCCAAAGCTACGATAAAACACCAAATGTGTTTTCAGCTTCGTATGAATTTTGAAAATAATGGACTGTAAAACGATAAACCTATACTACTTGATGGAAGTGTCTAATTATAGATGTGGAGAGATTATGGAGTGTAGGAAGTAAGGAAACCAATTCACTCACCGATGAAATTGATTTTTAAGTTCTTGATATTTTTCACACAACGAATCACAACACTTAACTCAATTTTACTTGAAGAACGATGACCAAGCGAGACACCAACGAACGAACAATGTTTTTTCACATAACTCTTTGTTTCTTGATCGTCAATTGTTTTAAAACACAGTGTTGTTAAGTGAAAAAATCGAATAACGAAATGGTGGGATAGGTAGGAACTGGATGAAAAACACGAAAGTAAGAATCTATTAAATCATCATTTTCAAATCCAACAACTACAATGTTTAATTTTTTCGTTATGTGGTATCAATAAGTATTATCATATATCTCAGCCAGACATACCGATCTTCCACGGAATTGGTCATCATAAAATCTCAAGCGCGTTTATCAAATAGGTAAATAAAACAAACTAAATTTCTATGACTAGTCGTATTCGAGGTCACATTCAGGACTGTCTCGATTGGTTGTTTGTTTGCCCCAGATTTGTGTCAATATTCCTCACCTTAGCGCTCGGGCGGAATATTATCCAGTGTTGTTTGCAGAGGCCCTCCCCAACTCTCCGGTGCCCATGACTACGTCCCTCGTGTCTCGCTCAAATAAACCGCTCGATACCTCACACCACCGGGGAAACTCTGCCCAACACAACAGATAGCCGGTGTACACATCGCCGCTTGACAAATTCCTTTCTTATCGTCAGATTACAATGGGCACATACTCGTATATTAATATCGTGTATTTTCGTAATGGGAATCATTTTTCTAAACATTTGCTATTATTTATGGGGGGTTATTTTGGGCTCACGTTTTTCACTGTAAATCATGCTGGAGCATGGCGCACATGTGCAGAATAACTACTGTATCTTTTAACCTGTAGTGTGCCGGAGGTGCCAATAGTCACCAGGCATTTGTCATTATCTTTTCAGGAGTTTTTATCCTTTAAAACCTGTTGTTATCATATTTAATTGGATCCTTATTGCTTGTCAATAAAATAATCAATTCCTGGAGATATTTTGCATTGCGTTAAGTTCGGTACGAGTCGAGTAGTAAATATTTAAAGTTTGCTTGCGTCAGTACGACTAAAAAAAACGATTTTCAAAGTGTGATTTCTGTTTGTATTTAAAGAATGACCTCATGCGATTTTTTTTATATGGATGGAAATGTATTCAGCCACACGAAAATACAGTAAAACGACCAAAAAATCTACACATTTCGTAATCAAACTTTTTTTAGTCACATAAGAGAGAAAAACCTAATTTTTTCAATACAAATAGCTTTTCCAGAAAAACCACGTATACCACTAACATACTATTTTAAAAAAATACATAAAATATATCATATAAGAAGATAGAATAATTGTCAAAAACATCATTTTGTAAAACACAAGTGAGTTATTACGAAATTACTATCAGCAAGGTACGATGGAAGTTGTACCCTGCAAGAATCTGGCATTCCAAAGGTTCATATCTTACTACATAGCAAATGGTAATAAAAACTCATTTTGTTACAAGAAAAATTAACATTACATGAGTTAGTACAAATATGCATAATTTTACAGAGAAATCAAACTAATACATTTTACATAAAATACCGTTTAAAAAATGAGGTAATGAATATTCAGAAAAAAATACCAACTAAATTATTAATTAAAAAAAAGAAAACATTAAAGAAGTTAAAGAATAATAAGCACAGGTCCAAAGTACAAACAAACAAAATTGGTAGAATACGTAAATATACATATGGTGTATATTCATGGGTATATTAAATGAAAATATTCGAAAAGTAGCAAACTAATAACGAAAAGATATTGCAAACCTAGAGCTAGAGTCCCAGAACTGCACTTCCGCCGTGTTGACAGAGTGGGGCTCTCAGCCAAGGAGAGCCGAGGTTGGAAGCAAATACAAATACTCCCGACTCCACAGCTTCCCAATCCAATCACTCTTCTACGTGACAAGTTGCGGACGGCCGCGAGATGCGCCGAGGCGTCCACTCGGAATGTTCCCGGCGCAGGTCGCCGCTGGAGCGCAATGACAGGAATGCTATTCCCGCCAAAATGACTAATAAAACAAAATGAAGACGATCACACAAATCAAGTGGAAAGGCGGCAAATGTTATCGCTTAAGAGACGGCTATTAAACGTTCAAATGTGACGTTTATCGCTTATTGCATAACGCGTTATCGACTGTAGAACGGCAGTAATGAAAACCCTCACTTTCTACGTAAATCATTTTTTTATTATTACTTACATGTGATAAAATCAAAATTAACATCCCCCATCCGAGATAAGTCTCAAAATTATCATAAAGCGTTTTTCAAAGAAATTTTAAAAAATAACCTTGTACTCGTATAAGACCACGGATATTGTTTTATGTTTTATGACCAATCGGTTTCGCTTAGACTAAGCATCAACAGAGTATAAAAATAAAACTAAACAAAAAAACAAAGTGTGCGGTTATATATATACATACAGAGGGAGAACAAAATATAAAATAAAATAACAGAACAATGAGAAAACAGTAGAATAACAAAGGAATATAAAGAAAGAGACAGATAATATGAATTGAAAGAGACAAAACGTCAACTGAGAGGGTGATTAAAGAATAATGATATTTTTTTGAGTTTACAGGATATATACCTAATATTGGACTACAAATTTACCTGATAATTGAGAATGTGACTATTAATTTTAATGGCTTTCTTTATTTATTATCTTCTAAATTATTTAATCTGATGCCATGATCATTTTTGTGAAGAATATGAGAACCGGTGCTTATATTGATATGATCTTTATCAATTAGCGAATTCAGAAAAACCTTGGTTATTTAAACATCTAAGATGTTCTTCAATAATGATAATTATAATAATATTAGGATGATTTGTATAGCGCCGTTTTTGTGAAAAATCACCTCAAGGACGCTATACAGATCTATGTTCTATCATTACATATTAATTCCTAGTTTAAATAAGAAAATATCCAGGAACATACTTATCTGGCAGGTCCTATCAGATAGCACTTATTAACTAAAAAATATAATTATGATTTTTTTTTCCGATTTAGGGCATGGGAGCGAGATCAAAAAATGAACTTTCTGATTTGATTCTAATATTGACATTACGGGTTTTTTTTACCAATATAATTCAGAACAATCACCACAAACCAATTTATAACTTGAGTTAATATTATAAAAATACTTATATTATGTATATATTAGAAATTATGTATATATTAGAAATGATAAATATATAAATATAATGTCCTTGTTTGAATTATTATGTAATATAAATAAGTAGAATCTATTTTTATTTTTTTTGTAAATTTCCTTCTGCCTTTTATAATAATTTAACTAGTTACCTCGAAAGTGGGGCACGTGCATTACTCTCATTCCTAGTACCGATGGGACTGCCTTCGTAATTTCAATCGGCACAACTCATGTCGAAATGTTCATTTGGACGCAGATTCGAGCTGTTGTGACAAATCCCTTTGCATCAACGGACGCATTCCTCCGGGCAATCTTTCCATTGACTCAGCGGGACCGTAAGTGAACAGCTCAGACTTGGGGGTCAATTGGAGCCAGATTTGAGACAGACTCTCAGAAGCACTGTAAAAACCCGGCAGTTACTATAACTTCAAACAAAACTGTTGACTCCTCACAAATTGTACCAAAAATGCACTCTTCCGTAATTCAGAATCTTTACTTTAAATCGCTAAATTACTTTTGACCAGCCCCATCCCGGAGTAAAATGGCACCTGGATTGATATGATTTTTTACACCTTTTGAAATCGACCAAAAAATGTAATATACGTTTTTAATGTGAACTCATGAGATTACTAGTGATGACATTTTGCAAACTGTGTCAATTCCTGCATAGAGCGATTTCATTTAATATCATATATAGGCGCTTTGTTACGAATCCATTTCTTGATTCCGGAGTTACGATTTCGTTCTGTATCCGTTTGGCTAATTTCACTTAATATCTTCACTGGCAATAATTTTTCAGTGCCTCATTCTTGTCGGATTGTATTTGTGCATTAGTAATTCAGTAGTACATCATACTCTATGTATTTTAGTTATCAATACTTTAAAACAGTATAAAATTATGGATACGTCTGTACTCTATGACTAGAAGATATAGATTAACCTCTTGTAATACTAAGGACATAGTATTTAAAAGAACACATTTTTAGAAAATTGAGATTTATTTATCTATAAACTAACGGACTAAAGTCCAATTACAAAAAAATACATAACACGAAATGGAAAAAAGAGCAACAGAGAAAGAACAGCACATACATAATATTAAATGAAGCAATGACAAAAATAGGACAAAATATACATGAGAAAGAACATACAAATCAAAACCAAGGTCAAGTCAAAGTTTTGGTAGAATCGTAAAGAATGTCAAAAATCGTTTAGACTGCTATCAAAAATTTCAAGACCGCGGCTTGAGTTAACAAGTCTCAACATTCTGGACAGTGGAGAATGATACCCGTAATCAGTAGAGTGATGATTGAGGAACAGCAATTCATTTTTTCTGAGTCTACGTCAAGGAATGTTGAACTGGAAAAGTTGCAACAGAGAAGGTGAGTCAATTATACAATTGATAATTTTGAAAATGCAAATTAAATCAAAGTCTTTCCCACGCTTTTCTAATGAAGAAATTTTTAATGATTGTTCAATTTTATCATATGAATAATCGCCTCTTTCTCTCCCTAATCTCCATGCAATTCCGCGTAAGAAGTGATGTTGTACGGATTCAAAATGATGAATATGAACGGTTTAGAAAGTGGACCAAATGACATTGGCATATTCTAGATGAGGGCGAACTAATGAGCAGCAAAGAGTTGTTAGGTTCTCTACATTCTTAAAGCCACAGGAAATTCTATTGATGAGTTAAGATGTTTCAAAGTGTGCATTCTTACCGGATAACATTAAGTTACACCTTTACAAATCATTACTAACAGGAAAACAATAGAAATAGATTTTTAGCAATGACATGGAAGACATAATTACAGTGGGTATAATTGGTAATAATACATTTATAGCAATAAATTGAAGATAATAAACGTAGACTCAGAAACAATGAATTGCTGTTCCTCAATCATCACTATACTAACTATGGGTATAATTCTCCAATGTCCAGAATGTCAAGACTTGTTAACTCAAGCCGTGGTCTTGAAATTTTTGGTAGCAGTCTAAATGATTTTTGTCATTCTTAACGACTCTACCAAAACTTTGACTAGACCATGGCTTGGATGTTCTCTCTTATGTTTATTTTGTCCTAGTTTTGTCATCGCTTCATTTATTATTATGTACGAGTATGTGCGATTATTTCTCTGTTGCTCTTTTTTCTATTTCGTGTTTTATATGTTTTTTTTTTGTAATTGAACTTTAGTCCGTTAATTTATAAATAAATAAATAGCAGTTAGTACAATGGGTTGCAATTTAGAGAGATTAATTTATTGATTATTCATAAATGTGGTTATTTAGGAACTCGTAAATTAGAAACTACTGTAATGATTTTGGGTGACGTACTTGATAACTTAACTAAACAATGTTTGGATTCGAGTAGCAGGTAGGTAGAATAAGAGTTAAATTCGCAGGTACACAACAATTTGGTATGTGGCTCTGAGGCAGGCGAGCACGATTCCACAGAATTAGTACAACTGGTCGCGAATGGTAGCCACTTGTTAATTTCAACGGTGCTAAGTTGATTGGAAGTTCGGGTAAATAAGCTCGCTTTTTCATTGGAGGTTGTTAAGAGTTTCGCAAGTGCCCCACCAGTAGAGTGATTCCCACTAGACGCCGGAGACGGTGTCATTTTTTCTCACGGTGTGATGCTAATGCTCTCTGAACAACGGCGGCCATTATGCCGTGTGGAGCTAGCGGAGCGACGGGCACGTTGAGCCAATAAATGGCAGATTGCGATCGTCCACGACCTGTCCGCACTAAATACCACGCTATTCATCTCCACGTGGACTGTAATAGTCATAGAGTTGGTAGAGTAGTATCTATCCAAGGCAGTGAAGTCAGTTTTTAACTTGTTTTTGATGATTTTAACATGACTCGGCGCACCTGGGCGTGGCTAAGACTAAGGCTACGGTATTTATACATCCATTCATATCACATATCGACATAATGTTTTTGTGTATTCGTATAGCCACCTTTTCACAGTATTTTGTATCAACAAAAATATAGCGTATAACCTAAAAAACCGTTTAATTGTGTCAAATTTAGTGGCATAATAAAAAATGTGGGCGGAGTCCCGCCGTGAACCAGGACCTTAAGATCATCCTTACGATACGTTCAAGTGGTCAAAAATTTGTTGTCTCTTTTTCTCTCATGTTGTACGACGTAAAAACTCAGAGAAAGTGATTTATTACAATTTCGGATGGGTTGGGTAAAACAAATTAGCTATCCCTTCATTAGATTCTTACTTCGAGGTAATAATAATAAAGTTTTATTCCAGAAGGTATGCAGAAGTAGTGCAATGCAATATACCTTCCATAATTGATAATACTACACACAATAATAATAATAACATAAAATTTGTAGTACACACAAAAATAATAATTTTAAAAAAACATAAATTCATAAGAAAAAAAAATTGAATTAAAATATTAATGGAGGATATTAGGTCTCGTTTCTGCAAAACTCCATCAAGAGGGAGTCCATCCTGGCAGCGTTAAGATTGATGGGGCCAATATCTTACTTTCCACGTGCTAAAAAGGTTACGGATCCTGCTGTGGGATTCAAACTCGATCCATCCAAACGCTAGCTGAATAAATTGTTCCTTTAAATGAATACCGCACAAAAGTCTCAACTGCTCCTAACCGTCTAGAGCCAGTGAGACTATGGCATCCCGAAATAGGGTTTGTTGTGAGGCTGAAGGTAGTGGGGAGGGGAAGGAGATAGGGAAGATGAAGGTTGGAAAGTACCTGGCTATTCAGATCTGGTCACCAAACACGGCTAAAGCCATTTCAAGCAACGTTTCGATTCTGAATGGTGGACTTTCATCAGGGCACGAGGAACGTGCCGCAAATTTACTTTTTTAAAATTATTTTCGTATGAATTAAAGGTGTTATGACACATATTAATTAAATAAAAGTTATTGGCGCACACCGGGTTCGAACCCGCGACCTTTGGATTCGTAGTCGAGCGCCTTACCACTCGACCATGGAGGCCGTCTTAGTAGTGGATGTCATTTGAATCGAGAGTGCTTCAAGGTGATCTCCGCATCATCTGCATCCATCGCTCGTTGAGAGGAGAACTGAGCCATTCAGATGCAGCCGCGATGAAGATGCCAAGTGGTTATATCCTTGCTAAAATTAATGCGCCTTAATTTTACCTGTGTCATGCATTATTATTCAGGTGACCGAACGCTGTTGGCGCAAATAACAAATGTCCAAAGAAGCTAAGCTAGCAGTCCACAATGGAGTGCTTATACCAACCCTGATGTATGGCAGTGAGGCATGGAACTGGCAGAAGAAGGATGAAAGTAGACTGAATGCTGTAGAAATGAGATCCCTTAAGCATATGTGCGGTATAACCATGTATGACCCAGTTGATAATGTAAATATCAAAAATTTCATGAGATTTTAAAATAAAACAAGAAGAATTTATATTAATAAACTTACCATAACAACTTATCTATTGTAAATCTGTTATTAGAGGGTTAATTCTTGAAGACAAACTTTTCATTTATTTTGATGTAAAATTACAAGTGTTTTAAAAAATATATATTTCCAACAATCAGACTAGGCAGTCATATTTTTCTACAGTGCAATAAAAACAGTACGAAAGTAAATCTTTTATAAAGATGCATTAAATGAAACAATGTATTGTTTTATAATAATTATAGAAGTACTTACCTGCTTGGAAACAGATATAAGGATTAAAGACTAAGGTCATATAGTATATAGAGACAGTAAGTTCAAATATCGTTACCTAAGTAGTGAATTATAATAAATCGTTGTCACATTAACATTCTCAACAAATAATGCTAGAGGCCCTCTAAGGTACATGAAACAAACAAAGGTTTAACTAGTTGTTACCCGTGAAAATTACGGGATGTAACTTGACTTGCCAAGAAAAAATATAAGTTGCTTTAATCCACCCATTTCAAATACAGAATGATGTCTGCTAAAATACATTATAGGTAGGTACATTATTAGATAGGTGGGGAATTGTTTTTTTAATTTGTTTTCATTTGATAATTTTAGTTCCATGTTTGAAAAGTACGTACTCACAAAGGAAATTATTCTTCAATTTAAATTATTATTCTTTCACATTCTTTCATTTGTTGCTCCGTGTTATTTAAAAAATACTTAAATTGATACCTACATAGGTACTTACTACCTTTTAATTTGCATTTATGTTTCCCTTAAAATTTTGAAATATACTAACAGGTAGGTACTCGATCATAGCTGATGATATATAATTCACAGTACTATTCGAAAGCTGTGCTTACATATTTTCAAATGCAAATTGCGGAAAATAATCTAATCTAGCAGTCAACAACGAAGTGCATATAACCAACCCCGATGTATGGCAGTAAGGCATGGAATTGGCAGAGGAAGGATGAAAGTAGACTGAATGCTGTAGAAATGAAATCCCCGGGGCGTATGTGCGGTAAAACCATGGATGACCGTGTTAAAAATGTTGATATCCAGAAAGAATGCAGGGCTGATGCAAGCGTAATGAATAGGATTAAGAAAGGAACGCTAAGATAGTTTTGGCATGTAGAGCGGATGAAATAAGAAAGGGGTGTGAAAAGAATATATGACAAAGACATGGCACGATGAAATGAATCAAATACTTGAGTCAGGCCATGTCAAGGGTTAGAATAACAGAAGAGTATGTATGAGACAATGTATGAATGTGGGTGAAGCAAGAAGTGTGTGCCAAGACAGTGTTGTATGGTGGTTCATCCTCTCCGCTTACCCCTGCGGCGAAACGGCGTGATGGTTGGTTAATTAGTTAACATTGCGGACTTTCTTCGTACTGTGAAAGTGTGTACCGTTAATTTTGCGGAACAAAATCGAGCATTTGTAATTTTCAAGATTACCAATAATTACAGATTTTCTTAAATCCAAAGTCTAGCGTTTTGAGTTTTTTTTTATTTTTTACGTTGTTGATCGGCTGCTATATCTTGCCAAGTTTTTGAGAGTTACTGCCATTTTTTACACACATTCAGTCTGCAAACGTTCGCCTTGTATTCGAAAAAAATATGTTATGATTTCGTCAACCAATCTCTCGGTCTTATTTTCATTCTTAAGTTATCCAGTCCGTCGTCAAAACATGACGATATTAATGATTTATTTTCAAAGGCTGATTATTTTTCTAGCACCCATCAATCTTCTCGTCACACATTCCTTCTGTGAGACGATAAGTGATTGTTATTCTCGTATTTCTTTTGGCATTCTTTCGTCGGAATTTACAAACTTTGCTCCTAATTTTTTACGCATCTAATTTCAACAAGTGAAACGGTAAATTCCAATCAATGAAATCGATATGCTAGAAATCGTATCTCTGACATCTGTCACACTAATGTTTGCATAGTTTTGATTGATTTTCTTTTGACGTTTTCGCGCTGCAATTTTTCCCGTTGATTGATAAAAAAAATTTCACCACCGATGCCTTATATTTTCAAGGCTCTATTATTGGCAACTGGGATAAGTAAACGTGCCCACTGCAGTATCGGAGACTGCAGGCATTCTCTCGAGATTGGATACAGCGGAGATGTTGAGATGTTGTTACTCGACAATTTTTTCGCCAACACAAAAGCACGCCAAAAATCTCCCAGCATTCACGCACGGGCATGCATGTATTCATTCTTAAATCGTCCTTACCGTAACTACACACAAGAACTCCATTAGCCCGTTGGTGAGAGTTTTATTTACTACTTTATTGAATTACTCTCTCGATACTATCAAGTCGAGTACAACGTATATTTTTGGTCATTCTAAATTGTGTCGTACGCTCATTATTTATTAAGTTTATTATCGCTTGTCGTGTCTGGTGTATTTTACGTTACCTGGTTCACTGCCGTGTATAATGGCTGTATGTTATCCCTGAATTTCCGCAAATGTGGACTTTAAGTATTGACGGAATAAAGGCTGTTATTGCGTATTAGCGTGTTGTTTTGAGCCGTTTCGGCGCCGACAGACGGGGACCGCATTCCGGGCTACGGTATGCGGTCACGAGGCGCATTCGCCTACGTACAGTAAAGATAAACGAGCGAGTTGGGAGAGCATTCGCTCCGACCAAAATAATCGATATGTTCACCTCATTAAACCTGTGATAAGCATAAATTGGGACATGGAAAATTAAATTCCTGTCATCAATACTTAAAACATGTCATTGGGATGAACTCACGCGTTGATAACGTCAAAAGTCTAATGAGTGACGATCGTTATTGCGTTCTTCTGTTGACTTTTTTTTTGTTGATTTATTTAAGTTTCAATGGAACACACATTCTTGAGTTATTTAATATACCTACTTACTTCTGGCGGATAAGTCAGTAAGTTTATTTATTTTTGGGAAAATTGACAGCAAATCAACAATCAGTCCATATATTAACAATAAAATATGGATATCCGGAAGAAATGCAACGCCGATGTAAGGGTAATAAATATAATCAAGATAGGAACGCTTAGATGGTTTGGGCATGTAGAATGAATGAAAGAAGAAAGGAGTGTAAACATAATATTTGATGCGACAGTTAATGAAAAAAAAAAAGCCGGGGACACCTGAGGAAGGCATGAAACACATACTTGAGTCGGGCCATGTGAAGAGTCAGAATAACAGAAGAGTGTGTATAAATGTGAATGAAGCAAGGAGTGAGTACCAAGATAGAGTGTGTTGTATGGCGGTCCGTCCTCTTTTGCTATCCCTGTGGGGAAACGTGAGGCGCGTGGGGGCGTGATGTTTAGTTTTTAATTAGTTGGCAATTATAAATTTTTCTCTACTGGTGATAAATATTTTAAATAAAGTATGACAACATACGGTTTTATTTTAGTAACTTAACAGAGCGAAGGGAACACGGGAATGGGATAAAGGGAAGAAGGACGAGAGTAGACGGAATGTTAGTTTCAGTGATCTAGTTTGGGTGCAGTCGTGTAACGGATTTCAGTTTAATGTCACGAATAGTCGAGTTAAAAATGTCAACGTGACAATAATTTAAGCTGAATGAATTTGTAGATCTCTAAATAAATAGTTTTGTTTCGAATTGGTAATACAACGAGGGAGATGAAAAGTAAGTGAATGTCTGCTGTTGCAATTTGGAACATGGAATAACATGAGTTGCAGGAGATCAGGGCTATATACTAAGTTGTCTACCATTTAACATAACATAACTGAATCCGCTACATTTCTTCGGCAAGATAATGTCTGTAAAGTTAAAAAAAAAACTGTGCAGAGTCTTCATTGCTAATATGAGATCGAAAAGAGCGGAAATTTGAGTATCTCAAAAATATGTTTAGGACTCTCTCAAGTCTGTTTTTGTGTACTGCATAGCCTAGGTTCAAATAATTATGTTTACTGGGGAAACTCGACTGATCACGCATAACGACGTCTCATCAACGGTCTAAGTAAGTCGCACGTCGTGGTGTTTTTTAACAAATAATGCGTGTCTAATAAACGATATCTTCTCTAGGGGGGGTCACAGATCACCAATGGAATTCAGTGATGAACATATCAAACAAGTCGTTAACACCGCTTCACTTTAATAATTATAATAAATTGTTTAATCTCTACTCACGTTATATATAGTGAGGCTGTTGATAGTTAGGATTGCCTCCAGTTTACATGTCCAGACATATACTACGGCAGCATCTCGGAGAGAGAGCTAAATAGTTTTACCCAACCTTTACAAATTTACGATAAATCACTTTCTCCGAGTGTTTACGACATAAACCGTGAGAGAGAAAGAGACGAGAAAAGTTGTCAAATAATATCGCACCACTTTTAGGTATGTAAGCATGTTTTCCGTCTCCCGCGTCTCCAGCGACTCCACCCACTACGTTTTATTATGCGACATAACTCAATGGTTTTTGAGGTTATATCCTATTTTTTTGTTACGATAACAATACGTGTGCTATGAATGGATTTAAAAATGTGTGTCCATGAAAACCCTAGCCACGCCCGAGTTAGGCAAAAATCAACAATCCTGACTACACTGTTTCGCAAAGCTATCCCTCCTGTATGATATTGCTCTGAGGGCAGCATCATTATTGGCTACTTGATTATTCTCCAGTTTCGTTTTCATGCCAAAAGTCACGGATAGTTAAAAGTCCAGCGGGTTGGAGTCTATTCAATCCTAAGAACTAAATCCCAAGCATCGGCGGATGTCCGACGCTCGACTGCAAGTCCGACGCATCGAGTTAGAATCCCACAGCGAGTCCAGGCGTAGGGATCGGAAAAAGCGAGTCAATTTTCGCACAAGGGATACAATCTTTCGCATATCTTATAATTAACAACTTGGTTACCTACTCTAAAAATAATGTGAATACCGCACAAGAGTCCCAACTTTTTGGAGCCAGAGGGACTATGCATCCCCAATCGGGGTATGTTGTGAGCCTGAAGGTGGTGGGGAGGGGAAGGAGATAGAGAAGAGGAAGGTTAGGAGGTACCTGGTTATTCAGATCTGGTCACCAAACACGGCTAAAGCCATTTCAAGCAACGTTTCGATTCCAAAGCATTAAATAGAGATGGTCGATATTCCTGTCCCGGTCCGTTCTTTTCTTTATTTTGTGAGGAACCGGTTCCAGTTATTTTCGTTTTGGAAATTGCTAGCAACCCTCCCCCCCCCTAAGAATTGAAATTGGCAAGGAACCAGTTCCGTTTTTTGGCGGTGAATTGTTTTTTCCTACATAATTTTCTTGGAGGAACTTTTCTGGCAACAGGAACCGGTTCCAAAAAGAACTGGATAAATAACCGGTTCCTCGCCGGTCACAGGTAACTGGAACCGCAGGTCCACCCAATTCTGATATCGACCATCTCTAGCATTAAAGCAATTTTTAATATACTCATTGGTCTAATCGTCGAATGGCTTGTGGGCTTGCTTCTTGATTTTGTGTATGGAGTATTTGCCACAGAGAATGCAATAAAACCGAAAAGTTTTCAAACGGCGTGATATTCAATTCCTTCTGCCTTTTCACGATCAATATTCTTCTGAAGTTTAGCTCGTCGACCAGTAAATTCCTGTAGACGCTCGAAACATGTGGTCCGGGGCGTGAGTCTTCACCGCCCCATCGCAGGAAGAATTCGCTTTGATAATTATGTCTGCTTTGATCCCGTGGGAAAAGTTCTAAAGATAGAATACATATTATACTCTTATTCGTCTGCTCTCTCGGCTGCGATCCGGGGAAAGGTTCGCACTCGATGCTCTGTTCGCTTGTTCACTCTTTAAGTAGGTACCTACCATTTTTGAAAAAGTGAACGGAGGTTTTTTTTCGCCGAACGATATTGTATCCAATGCATCTTTAAAATAAGCTGAGAATGCGTGCCTCTATTTTGACAATCTCTTCTTTTTGTATGGAATGAGATAAAATTCATCCTTTTTTTTCATATAGCAAAATAAATTTATTTATTTAATTGTATACGCTCAAGTGGGCTTTTAATACTTGTCTAACTTACATAGCTAAAATTACCTTATCCAAATGTACATTTGTCGCGGGCTATGAATTTTTTTCATTTTTTTGTTTAACAGTTCAGAAAAAAAATCATAAAAGATATTTTTTTATACTGGTGAGTTTAGATGCTAACGGGTTAGGCCAGCATCCTAAATTAGGGCGATTCTTTTGTTTATGGATGTGATTTTCTGAAAATATGAGTTTTGAGTTTAGCTTAGTCTTTTATTATTCTCAGATCATGTGGTAGTCTATTCCAGGCTTTAAGACTTGACACTCCTGCAGCACGCTCACCGAACTTGGTGTCCTTCAACCTTCCGATAGCCGATGACATTGCTGATCTAAGGGTTGATTGTCGCGAATTGGAATCTTCAGGAATACATTATTTATTTATTTATTTAATTTATTTTTTATTTTAGTACATATAACAGGCATGATGCCCAAAACATATATACATGAGTGTTTTAATTTATTAGAGTATTTCACAACAGTAAGTAAATTAATTAAATGTTTATGCAAAATGTTAAAGTAAATGAGTAACAAACAAAATCAAAAGAATAATATTAAACAAGGTGGAACATAAATAAATGGATTATTGGCACCTGAACTGAAGACATGACTATTAACAGTTTGGTACTAGGTACTTTATATAATCAGTCTATATCTTGGCATATAAAGGGCATCATTACAATATCAGCTTGATATGTTTGACATAATTTTTTTTTTTAAATTGATTTATCGTGTCAGTAAAAATGTTTATTTCATTGTTTGTGCAATGAATTATGTTGTAGTTTCTTAATACCCTCGGCAAAGGAGAGAAATATCCCGTATTTGTTTGGTAGGCTTTAATATTAAAAATATCGTTTGTCCTCCTTGTTGATTTTCTTAGTGGAATGTTGATGTTAATTTGGGATAAAATATTATACAGTGGAACAAGTGTAAATTATTTGCTCATACGAAAAGTAAGAATGAGTAGTAAACATAAGTATTACGTAAATTGTATTTGTTTGATAGCAGTATTTTATTTTTATTGATTGTAAAACAAAAATACGTGTTTTTTTATATAATTTTCTAATTTATAAGTTTTCAACCATTGCATTTTTTCTGTAAATGTATCTTTATATGATTTATTCAGTAAAATTATACCTCTTGTTATAATACGCTGTGTTAAAACATCTGTCCGGCCATGGGATATGTTAGGCATGGCATGGTTTCTTCCATCTACATGCATCGCCACTACCTTCAGCCTCACGACATACCCTGATTGGGGATGCCATAGTCGCACTGGCTCTAGACGGTTGAGAGCAGTTGGGACTTATGAAAAAGTGCAGTTAAATACGTCAGCCACCTCTGCGTACGTATTCTCGCACCAACTTCATGTGGTCTAGGTACAAGCGAGGATCTGAGAGACTCCTTATAGTATTGTTGTAACTAAATATAATTTTGGATCAAGTAGTTCATGTTGGTACCTAGGTAATAAGGTCATATGACTTAATAAATCCGGGCTGTCGTAAAACAAATTTAACAATAACAAAAAAAAAGTCATCGAAAATAAGGTCTTCGATTTGAAAGTTGTAAAAATATAATCTGGATATTTTTTTCAGAAAATTTCAAATATCTGCAGCAGCCTGGCCCAGAAAGGGGATGCAAATAATCCTTTCCAATGGCAAAATATCGTCGCTGGAAAAGCAAAACGGCTTTAGCGACACTTTGGTAAAAATGAGTTAAATATACAATTTTAATTGTTTTTTTTGCATCGAATGCTCTGACCCTCGTTTAATTCTGAAGACTTTTATGGCCATCTGGCAATTAACCATTTGGGAAAAGGCTTGACTCAAGCGACACAAGCTTAGGATTTTTTTTTAGCTTTTGTCGCTTCAGGTAACCCAGTGAGAGCATTGAGTTACCCGAGTTAACTTTTTTTTTCAAAAACCAACCAGGCACTGAAGACTTATGAATTTTATTGTAAAACAAAAAGTGCTCTGGTGTAAACTTCCCAAAATGGCGCTTCAGTCCTTTTGCCTTTCTGGCGACGATATACCCACAATTGGCCACATGTTTTTCCATGCATTAATAATCTTCTGCATAAGGCAGGTAATAATAATAATAATTGGCTGATTTTTATAGTACCGTTTCAAGCAAATCACATCACGGGCGCTCGCCATCTTTAAAATTATGGTGTTTTGAAAACGGATGGCCGCTACGCCACTGCCTTTAATAATTATATATGGCGCTCGTTCTATATAGGTAAAGGTAAATCTGGTATACTCCGTTTTTGATTTTCATTGTATTTTGGTTTCCGGTGTGAAGCATCGCATCCGCAAATCATCCGAGTGCCGATCCTTTAAAAACATAATAAATGCCATGTTATTTGTGTCATCGGAAAATAATAATATGACTTTAATCTCCCTTCAATTATTAATCATACATTTTATTGATGTATGGTTATTATATTCGTGTTTGTTCAAAGTCGATTAAATATTCCGCCACATATAAACTCTGACAATGTCGTCAAGGTATAAGGCATAAATCTCATCACACTTTACTATTCATTCATCTCGAGGACATAGTCAACGTATTCAACATTCTCAATTATTATTCATTCATCTCGAGGACATAGTCAACGTATTCAACATTCTCAATTATTATTCATTCATCTCGAGGACATAGTCAACGTATTCAACATTCACAATTATTATTCATTCATCTCGAGGACATAGTCAACGTATTCAACATTCACAATTATTGTTCATTCATCTCGAGGACATAGTCAACGTATTCAACATTCTCAATTATTATTCATTCATCTCGAGGACATAGTCAACGTATTCAACATTCACAATTATTATTCATTCATTTCGAGAACAAAGTCAACGTATTCAACATTCTCAATTATTATTCATTCATCTCGAGGACATAGTCAACGTATTCAACATTCTCAATAAATGCAGTGCTGTCTCTGTGTCAAGCGTGTCTTCAATGGTTTCCGGGCCCTTTGTTAAAACATTTAAATCTCCAGAAATTTGTGGTTTGATTGATAGTTACAATAATAATATTTATTCCGGAATTTGTGGAGATTAGTGCAATCTCACACATCGCTTTAAATATTATAATAACATTGAATTTATATAGCGCAGTTCTGTGATAGTTCACCTCAAGTGCGCATCACACTTAATTGTCTAACCTAATATAACAACGAGAAAATAATATAGAGCAGATATGTTTGCAAATTAAAACTATTAAATGAACATGATCGTTATCATAATTCATGAAAAAAATGTTCAGAAATGGGTATAACAGTGCATGTTGTGTACATCAACAGATGAAAAAACAATTTGTCAGAATCTAAGGTTGTGTTGGTACTTTGGCACATACATAAATACACACAAACACATCTGAAAGATCTATGAAAATAATAATGGTAAACAATAATGTGTTATGTCAAATATTCAATACAACAAACATAAAAATAAATCACTTAAATTACATATATCGTCGCCGGAAAGGCAAAAGGGCTGAAGCGCCATTTTGGGAAGTTTATCCCAGAGGAATTTTTGTTTTACAATAAAAGTCTTCAGTACCTGGTTGGATTTTAAAACTCAGATAACTCAATGTTCTCACTGAGTTACCTGAAGCGGCAAAAAGTTTTTAAAAAGTCCCAAACTTGTGTCGCTTGAGTCAAACCTTTTCCCAAATGGTTAAATATATTTTAGATAGCTGAAGGGCTACAAAAGTCTTCAGAATCAAACGAGAGTCAGAGTTTTCGATGTGGAAAAAAAAACTCGAACAAAACTCCATATTCAAATATTTTTTTTACCAAAGTGTATCTTATGCCCTTTTGCCTTTCCAACGACGATATGTTGTATGTTAGGTTTTGCAGACAAGGGTATTCTGCAATCGCTGCCATTTCCTATTTATCGAGCTACTCGTGATAAAAGATGCTCAACATCGTAGCGCTGCAATAGCGCGGTAGCCCTAACAGCATTATTTATGCCTTATTACAGTGCACTCGCAATTGGTAGTCCGAAATGAATGTGTTCGTAAATAATCCTTCTCTTCCTAGTAATGTCTATAATGAACGCATGTTATGAACAATAAAGCATTAGTTGCATGCTAGAAAATGTGGTTTTTATTATTATTATTATGTGTGTCATGGAACTTTTTTTTTGTTTCGAAACCCTTTGACACGAAAAATGTATCAGGGTTGTTCTTTGAGTGATTCTTCATTCAATGAGAAGAAATCAATTTCTAAAACAATCAATGAAAGTAACCTCAAAGTGCCACTTGACAATCAAAATAATACTGGAATAATGTGTATTTTGAGAAACTTAGGTGCTTTAAAAACATATTTTTTAAATTAATTATGAGCACCTATGAGCGATAGACCATGAAATAATGATTCTCATTCAATTAATTGGAAATAAAAATATAAATTAGTTGCACGTCGCAAATAATCATTTAAGTTTTATTTTATTTATTTAATTTATTGTGTTGTTTTTTAAAGGAATTTTTAAAGTTTAATTGTGTACACACCATTGTTGACAGCCTGCGTGCTCGAGTGGTAAGACGCTCGACTACGAATCCAGAAGTATCGGGTTCAAACCCGGCGTGCGCAAATAAATTTGTTTAATTAATATGTGTCATAACATTTAATTGGTATAAAATAATAAGTACATTTGCGGCACGCTCCAGAATGGTGAAAGACCACTATTCGGAATTGAAACATTGTTTGAAATGGCTTTAGCCGTGTTTGGTGACCAGATCTGAATATCCAGGTACTTCCCAATCTTCCTCTTCCCCATCTCCTTCCACTTCCTACAATATTCAGCCTCATAACATACCGCAATTGGGGATGCCAGTCTCACTCGATCTAGACGGTTGGAAACAGTTGTCACCTCAGAGCAATAATATACAAGAGAGAGCGCTGCTGTAGTCAGTTTTAATGAGTTTTGCCGGACTCGGCTAGACTTGGGCGTGGCAAGGACTAGGGCTAGGGTATTTATACATCCAATCATAGCACATGTCGACATAATGTTTTTTGTTTATTCGTATAACCACTTTTTCATAGCATTGTTAAAAACAAATATATCATATAACCTAAAAAACCGTTGACTTATGTCGCATATGAAAACGTGTTGGCGCAGTCAACGGAGACGCGGGACACGAAGAACATCCTTACAGTACTTTAAAGCGGTGTGATAATTTGGCAAAATTTGCTGAATCTTTCTTTCTCATTGTGTACGACGTAAAAACCCAGAGAAAGCGATTTATCCCAAAGTTGTATAAGTTAGGTAAAAATAATTAGCTCTCTCTCCATATATTAATAATAATAAAGTTGTATTCCAGGAGGTATGCAGGAGTAGTGCAATGCAATACCTTCCATAATTGATAATAAAACATATTAATAATAATAATAAAAAAAACTTAAATTCACAAATTCAGGAAAAATAAAAATATAAAATTAAATTGAAATATTAATGGAGGATATTAGGTCTCATTTCTGCAAAACGCCATCAAGACGGAGTCCATACCGGCAGCGTTAAGATTGATGGGGCCAATATCTTACTTTTTTTACTTATTGTTACTCCAAGGTTGTGACTAAAAAAAAAACCACATGTTCAGTGTAAGAAATAGTAGTTTTGGCACTATCTTTAAAGTAAAAAACAAATATCTTTAAAGTAGAATAATATTCGTTAGGAAGCTACTGATGACATGCATTCATCGTTACATTATCATCTATACTGCGTCTTATAAAGTGTGACGTGAAGTGTCATATCGTATCGGGCGTTGAACTCGTGTACCTTTTCAAATATTTATATTTTCAAATGAACCGAGTAAGTTGGGGCGCTCGCGAGAGGCGATACGGCACAGCCTCCACTTATCTTCCGCGCGCGCAGACCGAGAACTAGATTCGAGAGGAATCCAGTTCATCTCTGACATTTTGACCTTAAATAAGAAGAAACGTATTGAATATTATCACGCCGAGCTATGCGCATTCCTACGGACCGCATCATTTTAATAATGTTTACTAGAAATCTGTTTAAGCGTGTCGTGTTGTTGCTTCTCTAGCACTAGGTTTGTTTCAAACGATTGATGAGGCGTTTTATTAATTATCTGTCTTTTCTTAGTTGTAATACAAAATATTTCCGCATTCCGCTGCATTAAAAACAATGATTTAAATAATATCGTATTCTCGTGCTTATGATGATCCCATGTTGCAAGGAGTTTCTCGGTTTTCACGAATATGATGTAGGTAAATTATTTATTTTTTTATTACTGCCACAACCGTCTAGAGCCAGTGGGACTTTAGTTTCCCCAATCGGGGTATGTTGTGTGGCTGAAGGTAGTATGGAGGGGAAGAAAACGGGGAAGAGGCAGGTCGAGAAGTACCCAAGTATTCAGATCTGGTCACAAACGGCTAAAGCCATTTCAATCAAGCAACGTTTCAAAACTACTCTTTTTTACACTAAACATTTGTCCCAACTGCTTCCAACCGTCTAGAGCCAGTAGGATTATGGTATCCTCAATTGGGGTATGTTGTGAGGCTGAAGGAAATGGGGAGGGGAAGGAGATGGGGAAGAGGAGGGTCGGGAAGTACCTAACTATTCAGATCTGTTCACAAACGGCTAAAACCATTTTAATCAAGCAGCGTTTGTGGTATTTCACTAGAGCTTCTACCACTCTGAACGTGCTGCAAATATACTTGATATTATTTTTATATTAATTAAATGTGTTATGACACATACGAATTAAATAAAAGTTATTTGCGCATGCTGGGTTTGATCCCGCGACCTTTGCATTCGTAGTCGAGCTTCTTACCACTCGACCATAAAGGCCGTCAAATGTCTTATCTTTTGAACTGCCTAACTGTTTTCTTTTTAAGGAATTAGCTTAGTATTGCCAAATAACTGATATTAAATTGATAATTCGGGTTTTGCATAAATACACATTTCCTTTGAAATTTACGCCTTCGATGAGACAATTTTTTTTTAACAAAATAACATGTTTAGGTATTTTTGACCGTGTCGTGATTTGCTTGCTAAGCCAACCGAAATATGTATCTGCACATGTGTATATGGTATAGATATAATCTTGCGAGTATTTGCTCTGTTCCATCCTCATTTAACTAAAAATAAAAACGGCAACATTCCTGCCGAAGATGATTTCCTAAAAATAACTATTTTCTCTACATAATGACGGCCCACCGGCGCAAAAAGATCTCCTCAATCAATTCCCAGCAATTATTAGCATGCGAAGATCGAAGCGTTTCGCCACCTAGCGAGCTGCAGCTTCTAATAATAACACACTGGCAGGCCGTAACTATGCGTTATTAATTATGATAGTGGTGTTACCTCAGAGTACATAGAGTGGTACCTATCCAAGGCAGTGTAGTCAGTTTTTGATGATTTTTGCCGGACTCGGCAGAACTGGGCGTGTCTAGGACTAGAGCTTGGGTATTTATCTACACATCCGTTCATAGCACATGTCGACATAATGTTTTTCTTTATTCGTATAACCACTTTTTCACAGTATTGTTATCAATAAAAATATAGCATATAAACTAAAAAAACCGTTTAGTTGTGTCGAGTTTAGTCGCATATGAAAACATGTGGGCGGAGACGCGGGAGACCAAGATCATCCTTACAGTACATAAAAGCGGTGTGTTATTTTGTTGTCTCTTTCTCTCTCGTGGTGTACGACGTAAAAACCTGGAGAAAGTGATTTATCGCAAGTTTGTATAGGTTGGGTAAAAAGAATTAGCTCTCTGTCCATACATTGTTTCTCCAAGGGTGTTACGGACATCAGGCGTTACAAGCTCAGAGCAATAATTTACCAGGAGGGAGCGCTAGTGTAGTCAGTATTGATGATTTTTGCCTGACTGGAGCGTGGCTAGGGTATTTATGCATCCATTCATAACACATGTCAACATAATGTTTTTGTTTATTTGTAAAACCACTTTTTCACAGTATTGTTGTAAACAAAAATGTAGGATGTAACCTAAAAAACCGTTGAGTTCTCTCCTGCTATTTATATTATTGTATACGCCCGAGAGGGCTTTTACATTAAAAGGTTTGCAATTGACAGTAAAAAAATAGAATTATATGCACAAACAAAATAAGGGAGAGTAGTAAATGTGTTTGAATACATAAAAAGATTATTGATTAAAGATATATGATGTTATAGCCTTCTTGTATCTACATCCCGTGCACTTAAATACATCAGCCACCTCTGCGTATGTATTACCAACTACATGCAATCTTAAGTACAAGCTAGTATCTAAAAGACGGCCTCCACGGTCGAGTGGTAAGACACTCGACTACGAATCCAAAGGTCGCGGGTTCAAACCCGGCGTGCGCCAATAACTTTTATTTAATAAATGTGTATCATAAAACATTCAATTCATATAAAATAATTAAAAGTTTATTTTTGGCACGTTCCAGAATGGTAGATACTTTAAGTATCGCACTGGTGAAAGACCACCATTCAGAATCGAAACGTTGCTTGAAATGGCTTTAGCCGTATTTGGTGACCAGATCTGAATAGCCAGGTACTTCCCAACCTTCCTCTTCCCGATCTCCTTCCCCTTCCAACTACCTTCAGCGTCACAACATACCCTATTCGAGGACGCCATAGTATTACTGGCTCTCTCGGACGGTCGAGAGGAGTTAAGACTCTAGTGAGGTATTCATATAAAAAAATATTTAAAAAAACTCAGTCCTGATGTTATTGTCACAGCTAAAGAAAAATATAAAGTAAATAGGGTTCAACAAATCATGGCTGTCTATAATATCATTGCCAATTTTATAAATGAGAGTCAAGTCAAAAATAATTCTTCTGTTATGTCGCATAACAAAACGTAGTGGGCAGAGTAGTCGGAGATGCGGGAGACGGAGAGCATGCTTACATACCTAAAAGCGGAGCTATATTTTGTGAGAACTTTTCTTGTCTCTTTCTCTCTCACGTTTTACGACGCAAAAACACCGAGAAAGAGATTTATCGTAAATTTGTATGGGTTGGGTAAAAATGTTTAGCTTTCTCTCCATATATATTCTTGGTCTGAGATTACAAGTGTGCTCATCGCTGCGCTTTGCTCACTGGTCGCTTCAACGTAAATAGCCATTGCCTAACGAATAGGCACGCCGAGGACATCTCGCCTTGTCGATGCGGCCATTGCATACGGATAGTATTATGAAGTGCAACAGTACGACGAAATATTTCCCGGCGTTTTCTAGCCCAACGTGATCGATGAGAGCAGAGCCGCAGAGAGAATAAACCGGGAGAGAGAAAGAGATAAGACAAGTTCTCACACAATAGAGCTCCGCTTTTAGGTATGTAGTCATGTTCTCTGTAACAGAACAATACTAATAGGCTCTATCTTATTACTAACTACATGATGTAATCATGGCATATCAATATTTTTTTTATTTACAGAGATAATATACAGAAGCATAGGTACTTACCTGGCAGGTCACTTCATAGAACTAACTATTACGCCGTTTTTCCGTAGGAGTAGGCAAAGATGACGAATTCATTATCATTGACACATATACGAGTACATACTATTCTGTTATTCTGACGTATTTGATTCTCTTGAGCGTGCCATATCTTCCTTGAGCGTCTCCGACTTCTTTTTCCGTTCACTTCTGCGTCGTCTATTATTTTCGCACTCTTTTTTTCGTTCGTCCGCTCTACATGCCTAAACCATTTTGGCACAATCTTCATATAAACACAAATATTTTATAGAAATTAGAATTACCGTTAAATCACTAATGCTTATTTTTTTATATTTAATAATCAAAAACACAAATGTGAAACAGAAAAAAGTTAGAAAATAAAATAAAGATATTGGTCGGTTGTGACCATTGTATTTTTATTTTCTGACTTTTTCTGTTTCATATTTGTGTTCTTGATTATTGATGTTATTTAAATATTTTAGTTATTTCTAGTTTGGAGAACGATACACTTTTGCATTTAGGGGACATGACACCTATTAGCAAAATGTTATTTTATTACTTAATAGTACCTAACTAACATATTTTAAATAAACTAGAAAATTTTATTACTTAAAAAAAAAAATTACACAATATTCTGTGTTTTTTCCCCAATTTTTGGAACATTGATAATAGTTGATCGTAATTATGTCTTAATTTTGTATTTATACAAAACTTAATGCATTACTCTTGTTCATTCTATAACTGAATCATTATAATATAGAATTTTTCTGGCAATAGATAAAACAATGCTTAACACTAGGTTTACGGTACCCGTCAAATTGACGGATTTGGTAATATAACGCTTTTGATTTTTATATTTTTTTTATATTAATACCGCACAAGAGTCTCAACTGCTCTCAACCGTCTAGAGCAAGTGAGACTATGGCATCCGAAAATAGGGTATGTTGTGAGGCTGAAGGTAGTGGGGAAGGGAAGGAGATTGGGAAGAGGAAGGTTGGGAAGTACCTGGCTATTCAGATCTGGTCACCAAACACGGCTAAACCCATTTCAAGCAACGTTTCGATTCTGAATAGTGGCTTTTCACCAGGGCGATACTTAGAGTATCTACCACTCTGGAATGTGCCGCAAATATACTTTTTTTTTAAATATGAATTAAAGGTTACACATATTAATTAGATAAAAGTTATTGGCGCACGCCGGGTTTGAACCCGCGACCTTTAGATTCGTAGTCGAGCGTCTTACCACTCGACCATGGAGGCCGTCGAACGCTTTTGAATATGTCCCTTTTGTGAAATTATTACTTTTAAAACAAAATAATCATAGGGTAACAATCTGTACGGAGCAATAAAGAAAGAATGTCATCGGTGTGAACGATATTTTGGTTCAAACCCAAATTACAAATAAGCGTTCGTTGCGTAACACATTCGGCGCAATATGATTTATGGGGCAATAAAAAAGAGTCTCTTCGAGGGTGGAAATCTGACAAAGTTGACCATACAGCTGCATTAGTGAAAGTAAATAAATCTATCTTCAGTTTTAGAGTTGTGGTCAATGTGTGGAGACTTCTAACTAACTAACCATCACGCCCTTTCCCCGCAGGGGTAGGCAGAGAGGACGGACCGCCATACAACTCTGTCTTGGCACACACTTCTTGCTTCATTTACATTCATACATCGTCTCATATATACTCTTCTGTTATTCTGACTCTTCACATGACCCGATTCAAGTATTTGATTTACTTGATCGTGCCATGTCTTTCTCGGGCGTCCTCGACTTCTTCTTCCATTCACTTTCGCATCATATATTCTTTTCACACTCCTTTCTTCGTTCATTCGCTCTACATGCCCAAACCATCTAAGCGTCCCTTTCTTGATCCTATCCATTACGCTCATATCAGCCTTGCATTCTTTCCGGATATCCACATTTGTAATACGGTCATACATGGTTTTACCGGACATCCGTCTCAAAGATCTCATTTCCACAGCATTCAGTCTACTTTCATCCTTCCTCTGCCAGTTCCATGCCTCACTGCCATACATCAGGGTTGGTATAAAGCACTCCATTGTGGACTGCTAGCTTCGCTTCTTTGGACAATTTCTTATTTGCCCCAACAGCGTTCAGTCCTCCATTATTCAGATTTCAGTTAAATAAAACATTTATTTAAACAGTGTTTGTGTTTGTCCGCCAATTTGACGGGTGCCCGTAGAAATATGTATATGAAAAATGCCCGTCAACCTAGTGTTAATAAACATTTCTCTCCACAATTTGACCCTAACCAAGATTGTTTATTCCGAAAGTTCCACTTAACTTCGTTTTTTATAATTTGCGTAACGTTATATTATACTCTCCTTTGAATACGCACGCAATGAACGCAAACGATTCACCGTTCGCGCAATGGATTCAGGGCAGCTCGTATTGAGCCACGCTGGTACAGCGCTATGTGCACCACCTGCTGCAGATACCCCATCACCCATCGCCCATCACCTGTCGCCCCACTCGGCTCGGCCTGGTGCCTTCCACGACGTCACATCTGCTCAGCGAAGTCTGCCTCGAAGCGTGCTAAGGGCAAGTCGTATTATAATTTATTTTCCTTGCGACCGGTGAGAGTGGTGAAACCTTGGAGTAAGAATATATGGAGAGGTACCTCTGCGAAACAGTCTAGTCAGTTTTGTTGACTTTATACTGACTCGATGGAAAGAGACAAAGATATGTTAAAGAAAGTTGGATAACTTATTAGTTACCGCCCACATGGAATTCGGACATTTTTAATAAACATATTTGAACACATTAAACAAAACAATATCAATACATTTTTAAAATGATTTATAAAGTCAAAATATCACACAAACACTAATAACACAAGGTTTGCCTAAATAATGATTGAAGCTATTTGTTGATTCTATGTCTTAATATCATCAAAAATCTAATTCTAAAATTCGTTTAAAAATATTTAAAACTGTTGAAATACCGCTGAAAAGTGATGTTTTGTAATCTTTGTTTGGTCTTATTGGAACATTCACGCATAGCACATATCGCCATCATGTTTGATTTATTTGTGTAACCACTGCAAGTTTTTTAATCAACACAAATATAGGAAATTAAAATACGATGACGTAACTTATACGACTCGATGATGTGAAGTTAGCGCGGACGGAGAACATTCTTACAAACTTAGAAGTGCTGCAATATTGTGTGAAGACTTTTCTTCTCTCTTTCCTAAAAAAAAACTCTTTTTTGTCTCGAAAAACGACTTTTCTTGTCTCTTTCTGTGTAAA
This sequence comes from Drusus annulatus, assembly GCA_022651775.1. Taxonomy (NCBI): domain Eukaryota; kingdom Metazoa; phylum Arthropoda; class Insecta; order Trichoptera; family Limnephilidae; genus Drusus; species Drusus annulatus. The sequence continues at coordinate 1,303 of JAGWCC010001196.1, read as the reverse complement.
AATCCGGAGAAAGTGGTTTATCCCAAATTTGTATTGGTTGGGTAAAAAGAATTCTGAATATTTATCTCTCTCCATATATTGTTACTCCAAGGTCTCAATTTTGGCAACATATTGTAAATAAGACAATGGAACAAACAAACCACATGTTATTCACATGTTTTGCTACATGTTTTTGTTAAGACGACAACACACTAATTTGGGTATCTCGGGCCACGGTTGATTCTCCGCGCCGTTGAAAGACGCTGCTATAAAAGAATGAGAAGTGAGGCATAAACAAAGTGCTGCAACTAGCTTTGAGAATAAAGACGGTCGTGTGATCGTGGCCTTGGCACTCTGCGGAGACCCGCTTTCCTTCTATCACCGGAGAAGAATGCGCCGTTTGAGGAATTCTATTGTGTTGGCATTCTTGGACTACTTAACGCCCGCCGGTGGAATCCCACGTCATCATCATCAGGGGCGTCATTAACGATATCATCGCCAGGAATCGTCAACTTTCTAATGCCACCTTCACGGCGGTTGATCACCCGTTACAATCTACTCTGAGTCTGGAGGTTGCGAGTTCGATTCCTGCCCTAGCCAATGTTGTTACAAATATATAGACACGTTATATCGCTCTCAAAGTGGCAAGCAAAAACCACGCTAGTTGGTGTGCTCGGTGTTTAAGCCGATTTAGTACTAAATTGCCACGCGTCGCTTGAAGTCGTTTACTATATCCAATAAAATTTCAAAAATAAGTGCCAAAATGGCCTCGTGTGTGATGATAAAGTGTTTCAATTGCACTGCAAAGACTACTAAAAGCTAAGGAATAACATTTCATTTGTTATTACGCGCAAATTACTTATTATTTTAGACAACACAACTATCTCCATTGTTGACCAACATAATGACGTCTTCGCGTAAGCAAGTAAACAAAGTGCTATCTCATTCTTACCAGAGCATTCAACGCTACTAGCAAGTACGAAACGCAGTCCGATCCTACATCTGTTTCGTTCATACACACGTATTCTATAAATGTCTATCTTTGTCATACATGATGATACATGACCGATATTTGAATGATGAATTTACTGGTAATGTAAGTGTGTTTGTTACTTGCCACATTTTGGGATAATATTTTAAGGTTATATTGTGTCTATATATTTGTAACATCATTGGTATAGCGTCATAATATATGTTGACTTAACTTACTTCACTTTTTTTTGCATGTACGCCCCCAGTCTGAGCTTTGCTAGTTCTATGGACCTTGCGTAAATGGCGCAGCAGTTAATAATGATAATAATATTTTGATAATTTGTATAGTGAT
>JAGWCC010001195.1:0-168481 GCA_022651775.1 Drusus annulatus | reverse complement strand
TTAGAGTTAGAGTCAGTAACTTTAAATGATTCATCACTTAATGATAAATAAGAATCTAGAAAATCAAAACAAAAAAAATCAAAAATTCCCGTTTGGACTTGCCCGCCTCTACGTCTCCGCTGCCTCGTTGCCTCACCTGCCTTCTGTCAGAGAACCTGGAGTTTCATTCTACACCTTTGGCCCTCTTCCCTGCCACACGACTCCAGACTTCGAAGCGGAAGGACCGGCATCGATGGTTAAACTGGCAGGACAAATACTCCAACCGAAAGAACAAATACGCCAAGTCGAAACAATAATAAAGTCGCCTTTCAAGCGCACACACAATTTCGTTTGGTCCCCGTGTACTGAAACAAGCCAAAGCAGGCCCAGCACACTCTCTCTTCTGACGCGGACGTATGTTTACAGAACACGTCCCGTACATATACCATATTTGCGGCACGTCCCCGAGTGGTGGACGCTCCAAGTATCGCCCTGGTGAAAGACCACCAATCGGAATCGAAATGTTGCTTGATTTAAATAGCTTTAGCCATTTCAAAATTTACTTTAAATGGCTTTAGCCTTGTATGTTGACCAGATCTGAATAGCCAGGTATTTTTCAACCTTCCTCTTCCCCATCTCCTTCCCTTCCCCACTGCGTTCAACCTCACAACGTACTCCGATTGGGGATGCCACTGGCTCTAGACGGATGGGAGATAAAAAATAAATTAAATATATATATTTTTTAAAATTAATAATCAAAAAAGGCGATTTGAAGAAGACCTAATTAAAATAATGAATAATAACAAGCCAACAGGGTAAACAATACATATCATAAGCCATCGGTATAGAAATCCACAAATAATAATTAAAGATGTATTTAAGTCCTTTGTGAAGCACTCGTTTTCGAACCCATACTTTGGATGCCCTAGCGCCCGCGGGCTGGGAGCGTTATGCGGATACCCCGGGGCATCCCCGGCCCCACCCGCCCTCTCCTCGGCACGCCCTTGTGTTTCTCATTCCAGTTTTGTATGTATAAAATAAATAACCAACCCATTGGCCCGGGGCGCTCGGTACGAGATGGTTCGTCGCCTGGGGCGGACAAAAATTAAGATCTCTGATGACGAAATATTCAAATATTCCATTATGTACCCGGCGCGTCGTACCCACCCGGTACCTGCTTAGCGCTCGGTGCTCGTACCGCGCCGGTAAGTTTTGTAAAACTAATACACAATATTATTATTTTATTTTAAACATTATTAAAAAGCAACCAATGAAATTGGTAAAAAAAACTATATGCCTACAAAAAGATCGATGGAAATGATTTCAACCCTCACGTTTCAATTGTAATAACAGGAGAAAATTGTTAAAACACCCTATTTAGGCATAAAATATGAAACCGTGAAGTCGCGGTGTTTGAAAGCGAGAGTACGAAGACAGCGTGTAATATAGTTGTAAATGATGAATACTTAGAGCAAGTGGATGAGTTTGAGTATTAAGGAAATATGGTTGCGAGAGACGAAAAGGCTGATAAAGATATTGAAAGGAGGTTAAATGCGGGAAACTCCATTAATGGAGGACTGAACGCTGTTGGCGCAAATAAAAAAATTGTCCATAGAAGCGAAGCTAGCATTCCACGATGGAGTGCTTATACCAACCCTGATGTATGGCAGTGAGGCATGGAACTGGCAGAGAAAGGATAAAAGTAGACTAAATGCTGTGGAAATGAGATCCCTGAGACGTGTGTGCGTTAAAACCATGTTTGACCGTGTTAAAAATGTGGATATCCGAAAAAAATGCAAGGCAGATGTAAGCGTAATGAATGGGATCAAGAAAGGGACGATTAGATGGTTTAGGCATGTAGAGTGAATGAACGAAGAAAGGAGTGTGAAAAGATAATATGATGTGAAAATCAATGGAAGAAGAAATCGGGGACGCCCGAGGAAGACATGACACGATCAAGTGAATCAAATACTTGAATCGGGCCACGCAAAGAGTCAGAATAACAAAATAGTATGAATGTGACCGAAGCAAGGAGTGTGTCAAAACTGAGTTGTATGGTGGTCTGTCCTCTCTGCCTAGCCGTGCGGAGAAACGGCGTGATGGTTAGTTAGTTAGAGAGTCCTAACCGTTGTTGTGAGGTTAAAGGTAGTGGGGAGAGAAAGAATATGGCAAAGAGAAAGGTTGGGAAGGTACTTGGCTATTCAGATCTGATCACCGAACACGGCTAAAGCCATTTCGAGAAACGCTTCGGATTCTGAATAATGGTCTTTCACCAGGGCTATACTTATAGTATCTACCACTCTGGAACGCGCCGCAAATATACTATACATTATGTTATATGAATTAAATGTGTTCAGACCAGGCCGCATCTAAATAAATTGAACCAAGTCAAAAAAAGTTTTTGATATTACTAGTCAATCTTTTTTACAACATCTGCGCAGCCATTTTCTTGAGACCCTTGTCAGAAATATCTCACAATACCCTTAAAATGTAAAAACCGACACCTTTATTGATATATTTGACGATGAGACGGGTATCAAACCCACAACCTACTGATTCAAAATCAAAATAAGTTCAAAACCTGATAAAGGCCATCATATATCGCTGTGCTAATTCAATATTATAACAAGTAAAAAAAATTTTTTTTGACTTGTAGTATTGTATTGAACTAACACAGCGATATCATTTAAAAAGTTTAATGGCTCTCACATCCCTCGCCGTACGGCCTATGTCTAAAAATAGTAAAATGTGAACCTATGTTTTTTTTGTGCACTTACTTAATATTGATACATGACGTAAGCACAGACTCCTTATCTTACCGTTTCTCCTTCCCCTCCCCTGGACCTTCCCACAAGATATCGTAACAAGGGGAGTAAATGGAACCTACTAGAAGCTTCTCAGACCACTGGGACTTGGTGATGTGATGTTCTTACCTTCTTTCTTTGTTACTCTTGCAGAACTTGGAATACAGAAATACCGACCCAAAGTGGTAGGTACTCTCAGTATTGCCCTGGAAAATATCAACATTCACGTTGCTTGAAATGGCTTTAGCCGTGTTTTGTGATCAAATTTGAATGGCCAGGTACATCCCAACCTTATCCTTCCTTATTTCCTTCCCACTGGTTGCGGGCTCTTGGGAGGAGTTGGGACCATTGTGCGGTATTCACATTTAAAAAAATGATTTATAAAAATAATTATAAATTTAAAACATATTTTTAAGCAACAGCTTTATAAGAAAAATATATAATATAGTATCGTGTCCCCTGATGATGACATGGGCGGTGTCGAAACAATTTGGCGAATGTGTTTTTTTTTATTTAAATAATTAATTAATTATTTTAAAAGTACTATTATTGTTTTTTTTTCTAACGTATTTGAATTACTTTGAACGGTGCTAATCGTGTATTATATTAAATATTTATACATACAAGGCCTGTTCAAAATAAAAGGTGAAATTTGATTTTTCGCGGGCTGTGTACATTCGATTATAGTTTTTTTTTTGTTATGTTGGTACACATATGTTTATCATATGTTAGCATTATCAACCATTTTGGATTAGTGGTTTGTTTTTGACAACTGGAAAGGTTAGTCACGTTTTTGTGTGTTCTTCGATTTTTTTACTTTTGAAAAAAACAAATCATGGATTTTATTCTTTGATCAATAAATTGAACCAAGTCAAAAAAGGTTTTTGATATTACTAGTCAATCTTTTTTACAACATCTGCGCAGCCATTTTCTTGAGACCCTTGTCAGAAATATCTCACAATACCCTTAAAATGTAAAAAACATAACAAAACAAAAAAATCGAATTTACACAGCCTGCGAAAATTCAAAATTCACCTTTTCTTTTGAACATGCCATATACATTTCACATTGCAAGGCACCTCGTATCTAATGAATTCAAATACTTTTTTAAACTGATTTCTTCCCAGGCTGTAAATAAATCCACAATATTTTATAAAATAATCAAACAATTTTTTTTTTATATGCTTTATTAGTGCCACTTTAAGTCGTTACAACATTGGTACAACACAAATAAGTTCAACAAATTTGATTATTCAATAATAAAAAGGGCTATAAATAATTACTGGTTCAATAAACATTGGGCTAATACCATATTGAATGCGCAAAAAAAGAAACATCTGAAAAGCATGAAATCTACACTGATAATAATTAGACTATTTTAACTGCGTCATCTTCTTGCTTATGTTTATATATTACTAACATCGATGTAACGTGGGATCTTTAATAGGGGTTTACATTTATGTGGATTCGTATACATTTTAAATAAATAATCTTTCACCTTTATCTATCACGTCTCCTCTCCTCTCTCTACTTCTGCAATCGGTATATTCTATTAGATAACACCAAGATTCGTATACTATGAAGTTAAATATTTAATCCACCGCTTCACCTCATACCTCCATTCATTTTCTCCGCTGCCTGTATCGTCTATCCCGTCTGGATGTTTAACTTATACATCTATGTTTACTAATATCTAATAATAAATGTACTAATATGATGTTTGGCTAACAAACACTTATTATTAAAATATTTCTTAACATATGTGTTGTTTGGTTAAATATTTTTTATGGATAACATAATATAATTGTGTGAGAAGTTAAATAATACCTGTAATTGTAATTGTCAAATTTTAAAAAATATTTAAAATCAGGTTTTATGGTTTTCTTATAATTGTTTCTTTTTTGTACTAACTTAATCATTATAGGTGGTTATCTAATATAAAAAATAATATTTTTCAATAATTCTGAACGCCAAGTAAGATGATGAAGCATAAATAGTATTACTAGTTTTTTTTTTTTTTTTTTTTTTTTTCTTACGTACTAGAAAATATGATGAAACAAAAATTTACACAAGCCTCTAAACCTATAAAAATTTGGCAAATTTTTCATAAACATGTTATTAAATTAAAAATCGAATATTGTCGAATCAGTCGTCTCTTGGTGGCGGTGAGTTACTTCTGAAATGGATCTAATGTGTTTGTATTTTTTCGTAGTGTTGTGAAAAATCGTTTTTTTGCTGCAGCACCCAAAAATAAACACTTTTTGGATTTCTAATACAAGCAGTACTTATGATTCTATACAAGTAGTTAGGAAAATATCTTTGGTTTCTAGAAAATAATTTTTTTTGCTGCTATTTTTAAATTTTTTTATGAAATTCTTACTGAAACTTTGGGTAAAACTTTCGAAAATGGCTGCCTGCACTGTGTGTTTTTCGTTGAATTCAAAAGATTACTAGTTAATTCTTTTGTTCGCCAGATAACTTAGACATTTTCCTAACTGCTCATGTAGAATTTACAGATAAATCATTTGTAGTATTGCTTGTATTAGAATACTTCGAAAGGTGACGTTTAGTGCCATTTTGGGCACTGAGCCTTAAGTGTATTCAGAACAAGAAGAACATTCTCTTACCACGATCCTCTATTACAGATAGCCTGATTCGACTTTTATGCGCCCTAATATCACTTCTTTCAATCGTTAAATCTCTTTTATAATCAACACAATATAGATAATACTTAATAATAATAATAATAATATCGCTAATAAAGTCATCGGCCATTGTAAATGTGTACGAATGTATGAAGTTAGGTGAAATTGAAAAACAATTCACTAATATAAAAAGTGTGTGCTCATGAACGAATTATTTGCGTGAAAATCTTCTTTTTTTCAAATGCATTTATAGTTTCAAATCATTAACAAATGGGCATAGTTAAATACAATATAAATTAATAGTTCGTTTGAGCGCTGAAATTATTTTGAATAAATATCTACCTAGGTAGTTAATCTTTGGAATTACAGTACGAGATACAAATAAAAAAGAACCTTACCTTACTTAAGTATTAAACAACATTTACACACCGACTTATTTGAATAATGTGACGACTACCTCAATAAATTGATAAAATAAGTTTGCTTTTATAGAAGCTCAATTACTATTAGTAACAAATAATCAACTCAATTCAAGGGAACCTCTAAAAAATAATTACATCTGCACAATTAAGCTCGATCTGGACAAAAATAGATAATTCTGGACAGATGTGAAAAAACTTAAAATTTGGACACGCGAATAGCTCCATTTTGGATACCACAATTTAGATTTGAACAAAATATGAAAAAATATATGAGACCCATACACTCGAAAGTGAATCGAATAAAACTTTATACTGCACAATGCGTGCTTAGTAGGTGTTACTATGATAGCAGCTCCTGCAGTCCTGGTGTTTGCTGCTCGTCGCTTTACGGGTGATGATACTTATGTGATATCGACCGCATCGTAATAAGTGGTAATTCTGATTCGTTTTCATTGTATGGATCGAGAGTCGGATAGAAGGTGGTATCTAGCGGGTAGAGCCATGCGTCTGCAACAGTGCCACGCGCGATTAGCCAGTGAGGTCCGGGTATGTCTTTTTTATGAACAGGAATTCGGAGAACTGCTGTCCCTCGACCCCGCCGCCGCAAGAGGCGATGAGCCCAAATCCGTGGTTCAGGAGACGAGTTATCACCTAAATAAAAGAAAAAATCATTAAACATTACCAAAACAGAAACAAAAATGAGTACTCTAAAGAGTGGAGGAAAACAAGATCATCAGCTTATTAGGAATCACAAGTTCTCAAGTTTTCCGACTTGAAAATGAATGAAAAACTCCATTCATGTTTAAGGTTCTGTCCCTTTTGAACCTAAAGCGAAAAAATACGTTTATTATAAAAAATTGTAATATAGAGTCGTTTAAAAATGACACAATATTAAATATAATTCCAAATAAAAAAACAGTGAACTCATTGATTGACTTATTAATTACAATAATAACTAGCGTTGGGAAAAACTTCAAAGTTTTGTGAATGCTTAACGAACTTCTTTAAAATGAACCCTTCCCAGTGAACACTTCAATTGAAGTCGAACTCGCCAAAACGAGATTTGAAATCGAAAAGTTTTAGCAAATCAACAAAAATTCCTCTCCAAAAAAAAGCACTTCTTCTACAATGTGATCTGTGGCTTGAACCACTCTTTAAACGAGTCCAAAAATTCTAGTGACACAATCTAAGTTCAGCGACAGTGACTGCACTAGTTGCGGTTTCACATTGTTCACGCTTTCCGAGACAGAGAGAGGGCCCTAGTTACATTAGTTAAGTTTTTCTAAAATGCCTACTGGTTACGGGTTATTTTAGTGCACGCGCATTGGTTGTACGTAGTTTGCTTATATTTAACTGTCCAGAATGTCGAGATTTGTTAACTCTAGCCACGTTCTTTATTTTTTTGGTACCAGTCTAAATGATTTTTTTTTCTTTACAACCCTACCAAAACATTTAACTTGATTTTTTTTTTTTTTAGATGAACCATATATTGTTGTCCTATTTTTGTCACGTTTCATTAAAATATTATGTATGTGCTGTTCTTTCTCTATTGCTCTTTTTTTCTTATTTCGTGTTATGTATTTTTTTTTCTAACTTGACAATGGTCCGTGTGTTTATAAATAAATAAAAATTTAAACTCTAACTTGCATGTAGGGATATTGAAAAAATGTTGGAACAATGTAAAAAGATGTATGCACGAAGATTTAACATTATTTTCTGCAACTCGATATTGAGTTAATCGGTTTTCCTTAACGGCGTGAAAACAAATTGGTAACAAGGTATAATATGGTAAAACAAAGGGAGAATATGGTGTAATAAACGGATAACATGAATATACGTAATAAAATTTAAAAAAACTATGTGCCCAAATTTAGATAAAATCAAGTATGCAAAAACATTTCTAAAACGTGTAACGCAATTTTCTGCATACTTAACTTCTTCTTTCTTTTTTGGCACTTAGTTTCTATTTTATTACGTATATTCGCATGGTGTAACAAAGGGCAATAAAATGGCAACAAAGGGATAACAAGCTGTAATAAAGGGACAACATGAATACACGTAATAAAATAGAAACTCAGAGCCAAAATTAAAAAAAAATCAAGTACAAAAAAAAAATTGAAAAACGTGTAATGCAATTTTCTGCATACTTAGCTTATTCTTTTTTGGCACTTAGCTCCTATTTTACAACGTGTATTCGCATGGTGTAACAAAGGGCAATAAAGCGGCATCAAACTAGAAACAGGTGACAATTACCTCCACAGAGTCCAGTTTGCAGTACCCGTTGAGCGGGAAGCGAACGACGTTGCGCAGATCGCCCTGGTTCCAGGACACGTCGGGCCTAGTGTCCAGCACTTGGCTGGCTTCCGGGAACACGGTGTTCAGAGTGATGCGGTCCCCGGACAGCATGATGCGCTCGCCCAGATCGGGGCTCATGTGCAGAGACACGCACTCGTGCGCCAGCGAGTTGCCGGTAGTCGGGTGCCGACGCTCCTTCATTATCTCCAGCTGTTGCACCATGGCTGCAAGAAAGTTATTTAGTAATATGCTTTTTCTCCATCGTAATCGGCGAACCTGCTGCACGCGTGTCATATTACGTTACGATGAATATACTGAAATAGCAGTTGGACAGAATATTGTAAATTTTTACAAACCGAATACCAAAAGCAAAAAGGTCCGTCTCAGAACAGACATCGTCTAGCGAGGCGGGTAAAGGACAAGTATTTGCAACAACCGATTTAAAACCAATAAACGCCCGAGTCGGTAATGAAGTGAATGAATGATTAACGACAGTGGATTCCATCTGCAGCGGTATCAGTAATACCCCCCGCAGCGGATGATACGAATTGCGAATGTAAACAATCAGGGGCTGGAGGTAATTGTACGGATTTGCGCAGAGCAGTTTTAAAGGCTCCTTCACAAATGGAGTCCTTTGGCGCCATCCGGATTTTACGTGAACTCATATAACTCACGAAGGAACTGTGGCCTAGCAATTCAACGGAGTGGTTTTTGCACAAGTGGTCAATAAGCACCTCAGAGACTGAAATTGACTCCCTGCAGTATATGAACGAAGAAGAATATTAATTTATTTGATTATGTTTTTCCAAATTGTTGATAATCTAGTCGATAGTACCTTAGTGAGTAAGATCACACTTTTTATTAGACCACGATGTACAAGAAATTTTGGTTAGTTCTGTACAGACATACACCTTAATAACACGAGATATTATAGTTTTATACCAAGAGCGTTAAGATTGAACAATTAAATAAGTTAACATCACAACATTGACATTTTCACAAATTCATTTAAAATCTTATTACAAAAAGCAATGGTGATGATTTTTTGTATTTCTTCATAATTAAAATTAAATTAAACCGACTAAAATCATTAATCCGTTTTTTGTGATATTATTTTGGCTTCAACATTTTTAACATTTTAGTTTGTTCAGCCATCGTATGCACCGAGTCTCAATTAGACAAATAATCATTGTTGTTTGTATCTGAATAATTTATAAAATTTATTGAGTGAATTTCTTGACGCCAGAGATCAGCGTTCGAGAGTTCTGCTGTTGCTGCTTCAGATAATCACATTTGTACCATATAGTTAAGATTAGCCAATTTATTTTTCTTAGCAAAGTAGGTAGGTAGACACCTACCTATCTCAACTTAATCAAGTTACATAACAGTGTAATTATTTATTTTTTTACTTATATTTTCTAAATAAAAAAGCAGTCCTGATTTCATGATACCAGACCGTTTGATAGTTTTTTCCTGTTTCAGAAACCTACGAAATTATTTTCTGCATTGTAGTGTGATCTTAAAATCAATTGTGTACCCTTAGTATCGCCCTGGTGAAATACCACAATTCGGAATCGATACGGTACTTGAAATGGCCATTTTCATATTTAATGACCAGATCCGAATAGCTAGAAACTTCCCAACCCTCCTCTTTCCCATTTTTTTACTTAACCCAGTCGCTTAAGCCTTGGAACATACTCAAAATGAGGATGTCACAGTCCCGTTGCGAGCATTTGGGACAGTGCGGTATTCACATGAAAAATTCTCTTTCGTTTTAGATTTTTATAATTTATTTTTGTATTCATCTTAAGTTAGAGCACATTTTTGTGTGTTCTAATGTAAAAGATTAAATATATATTAAATTATAATTAATTTTAAAGCTTTTATGCTTACGTTTTTTATATTAATCATTGAAATAATATCAATTATAAGGATAAATATTTGTATACCATAAGATGACAGCAAAATAGGAAGAAAAATTGAAAAAAGGATATTAATAATTTTCAAATTAAAAATGAGATCGATTAAAAATGCCGGTTTCTTAGAAGGCCTCAGTGGCTCAGTTGTCAGAAGCGTTACTCCGCGTTCGAGTCTCGGTCGCGACCGTTATTTTTTAATGTTTCATATTTACGTCAAAGATTATGAATATTATAAAATGAAGAAAATTGTCTATAGCAGTAATTTCTGTTGGAATTTTATTGTATAGTTGGACGGCCCGTTAAATGAGAGATTTTTGTGTGAAAAACATATTCAACCACGCCTAAACAGATGAAATAAAACTGAAATAAATTTACTGTTAATTTTAAATTATAACCTTTGACATTTTAATAAGAATCATAATAGTTCCAATCGTGTGGAAGTCTTCTGAGTGACATTTTTCCCACCCACCATCAGAAATACCCGGTTCATTCCCAAACCTGCAGATGATTAAAACAGTGGTACGGTTTACTGCGACGCGACCCTTTGTTGGGGAGCCCCGCGCCAAGCCCGCGGGGCCCGCCGCGGGCTGGAGCGCCGAGCGGCCCGCTCTTATTTATTTTAGCCCCTGGCAACTACAAGATTGGGTAAAGTCACTCCCGGCCATTCCCGCTAACCAACCACCACTACTAACGCGTAGACTGCGGACTCCTTTTGTATCAGAATTGTATTATTTTGTTTTTTCCGACACGTAATCTACGTAGAAGTTAAAGAATGTTGGTACTGGTAATGGAAGCTATTGAAGGCGAACTATTTCGTATGGTATTCAACTGATGTTCAGACTCGTTTAATTTTTAGAAATTTATTTTTTATCTAAAAAAAAATATTTTCATTTGGTGGTGTGACATATTTAACAGAAATGAAATAATAACTTTGTATCAGACAACAGATTTTATTTTAATTTTTATGACTGACTGGTTTCGCTTAGCCTAATGATGTAAATTATTTTATTTTATTTTGTGTTCTCCTTCTGTATGTGTATATAATCGCACACTTTGTATTTTTGTCTAGTTTAATTTTGTACCCTAATGATGCTTAGGCTAAGCGAAACCGGTCGGTCATAAAAATTAAAATAAAATCTGTGGCCTTATACGAAGTTATTATTCATAAAGTGGGATTATATCAAATGACACACAACATGGATAATTTCTAGAAATATAATGTAATAAAATGTGCATTTTACTTTTTCGAGGAAAAGTAATACGGGTATGTAATAATACCTGTATATCAATTCTCTTTTAATTTTTATGTGACATGTTAAAAAAATTGACCGTTATTATCATCTAAAGATTTATGTATTTATTTACGCCCGTTATAGGGTTTTATACAAATGTTAACATTTTTATTTAAAAAAAAAAACAATAACCTCATTAGTGCAAAAAAATATTGTAAAATAAAAAAGAGTATTGAATAGCAGATACAAAATATTGTAGATGAAAATAACTAATAATATTTAATAAATAACAGGTTCAAAAATATATTTTTAAATAAGATAGTAAAGTTACGAGTACATTTGATAATTTATTTGTTTATTTATTTTTTCATATTATAAATGTATTATTTTGTTTTCTCCAAAACGCAATCTATTTTTGGTTTGTCGTCGTATCGACCTTGTTCCGGCAGAACACGTTAAAACTTGCTACGGAGTTTGTATGAGTCAACTCTTTCTGCCAGAACGTGAAAAAACATATTTTGCTCTTAAGGGTCACCACCCAAAACTTTTCAGTTTTCTGATACAAGCAATACTACAAATGATTTATCTGTTTCTAAATGGATAGTTAGAAAAATGTCTAAGGTTTACAGTAAATACAATTCTAAAGCAGTACATAATTTTTTAAATTCTTTATGAAATGAATACTGGAATTTTAGGTGACACGTTTAAAAATGCCTTCGCTGGTTTTAAACTTGAACATATAAAAATTATTCACTGAAAACCTTAGAAATTTTCCTAAATATTTATGGAACAATTACATACAAATCATTAGTAGTATTGCTTGTATTGAAATACTACTAAGTGACGTTTAGCGCCATTTTGAGTGCTGAGACTTAATACGAGTATAAGCTATTGGAGTTGAACCTTTCTACCAAAGTGTGTTTAATTATTCACCTTTTATAATATTACATGGTCCTTCAGCTGAGAGCTCCGTTGGATGTTTTATTTTTATTAAAAGCGTTATTTATGAGAAGGAGGGATAGGTAATACTTTTTTTTCAGTTTATGACTGGCAAAATGTTATCATTGTTGAAAAAATATCAACCACCCAATTTGTTTAGTACACAACATGATCCAAATACCATCACAAATAAAATCTACGACACAATCTAGCAATGATGTATTATCGTGTGAAATTTTTGCGGAATCCAGAGTTAACATGGTAAACATATTTAAATTGCAATCATATTATGATGTTGTTTCACCTTATCATTATTATTATCCTGGGAACATAATAATATAATATGTTCTCGATTGGTGGGGTATTGCCCTTAATCTTTAGTCGACGTTTCGGACAACTTTGCAATACACATCATCAGGGCAGTGTGATGGACCCTAAGACCCAAGTCTTAGAGAAACGTTGACTCAAGAAGAAGAAAAGGTCAAGTAAAATGCTCACTCTAATAGTATTGGTGAATTTTGGGGTATTGAGTCAAACAGCATTGCCTCCTCATTTTTCAGTATTTTTTTCGGACAGCCTTGCAGTGCCCATCATCGAAGGAGACATAATGGATACCAGGGGCGGCTCGTGACTTTTTAGGTTGCTAGAGTGCTGAGATTGAAAAATACGACGTTGTTGATGTTGTTGTAGACGAAAATAATAAAATAAAAAAAAAAATTTAAAAAAATAAAAATAAAAAAATAAAAAAAAGTGGTTAAAAACAAAGTATATATGTTCTATTTATTGAAAATAATTTTATTTAAAAAAAAAAAAAAAATTTGTATCAAGATTTTTCAGTTTTGGTGGGTCATATGACCCCCCCAAACTGAAAAATCCTGAAAATCTTCATACAATATATATTTTTAAATGTATTTTTTTAAATCCATTTTCGGCCACAACAACATCAATCATGACGTTTATTTTCAATCTTAGCACTCTAGAACACTAAAAAGTCACGAGCCGCCACTGATGGATACTACAAAATAAGTGCGACACGACCCAATACCCCAAAGTCAAACAACAGAATACTATTGGCCCTTTGAATATAAAAATCATATAGTTTTAAAACATGGTTAGATTCAAGTAACGCCATATCATGTGGAAGTCGCTCAAGCACACTCACAAAATCGCATCAAATTAAATAATTTAAAAAATCGCATCGCTGTCTATAACCGCGTTATTGCAAATTATAATTTAACCTTTCATCGCATAAAAATAATATTGTTTACTGCAAAACAATTAAAATCATGAAGGATACAATTTTACTTATTCGTTTTATAATTATATAGATATTTTCGTAGAAAGCTCTTCACTAAGTGGTTTTGACATAATATATTTAGTTTTTTACCAATTATTTTATTTCCAACTTTTTCCCTATCAATTTCACTTCAACTGATCTTTTTCAGTTCAATAGGTATATTGGCAGTGATTTGATATTTTACCTCGATAAAACATTAAAATAAAGTTAGTGGAGAAAAACGAAGTTACCATATTGTTTCATAAATTATATGGGTGTTGATTTTAATGTATCAATAAGGAAAGATTAGATCAGGTCGGATGAGAATGTTGGTAGGGTTTTATTATATTTTATTTCTTTAGAAAACAAATAAATACTGTTACAAATAAATAGGAAAGCTATTAATTTTATTCTAACTCTTCGTAAAAGTCCTACGCCATTATTATAGAAAAATCTTAAATTATAATAAGCTACTAACATATTAACAGTTTTTTTTATCAATTTAAATAACTCAAATTAATTTGTTGGATTACGTGGAATAAGGATATGATAGGTAATATCGGATATGCCCATATCGTAGGTTATCTAACACCAAAAACATCTGAAAATGTTTACGAGAAAAATTAAATAATTAAATAATTCTATAAAAACAACCCTTCTTAGAAACCTTCTAACCCCAAAAATATTAAAATGAAATAAGATTGGGCGAGGTCAGATAAGGTCATGGTGCAGATATTGATATTGAATAAGGAACTAATATATTTTCATTACCATATATTGACCTTTATTATCTAAAACTATTAAAATTTACAAGTAATACTAATTCTTTAAAATTCAATAATGATTTTTTTGGGTTATTGTTGGTATCAACCTACGTAAATAATAATTAACATACCTTTGTTTCTTCATAACTCAAGCCTTTAAAAATTATGGATTTATTATAAGGCATGATTAGGTTAGGTCAGAAAGTAGATAGGGTTATTTAAAATGGGAGAAAATCAACTTTACTTAATATATAAAATACCACTTATTACAATTGATTATCATGTGATGATTTTTTAAAGCAAAAATATGTTTTTTTTTTTACCAATCTCTTTATCTGTTTCTGTAACCTTCTACGCCCGTTTTATAAGAATTTCTATACTCACGTTGCAGTTCGAAGAAGCGAGCCTCCTCCAGCAGCAAATCAATGTCGGAGAATTTCTCCGGGATGAGGACGCGCGAGTTGCGCATGAAGTTGAGGATGTGACGGAACATGTCGCCGTCGCGGTCGATGAAGTAGTGCTGCTTCAGCGAGTCCAGCACGATGGGGGTGCTGCCGTTGAAGAGACAGGCCAGCTTGGAGTCCGGGAACCTGCAACAGGTATGGTCGTAAACACGCGGGATCAGCACTTTGCTGACCATCCACTCAGCAATAATGCAAAAGCTGCGGTCGTAAATACGCACGATTAGCAGTTTGCTGACCATCCATTTAGCAATAATGCGAAAGCAGTGGTTTTTAACAAGCGGGATTAGCAGATTGTCGAACATCCGGTCAGCAATAATGCAAAAGTGGTGGTCGTAGACACGCAGGATCAGCACTTTGCTGACCATCTCCTCAGAAATAATTCAAAAGCGGTGGTCGTAAACACGCAGGATTAGCAGTTTGCTGACCATCTACTCAGCAATAATGGAAAGCGGTGGTCGTTAACAAGCGGAATTAGCAGATTGTCGAATAACCGGTCAGCAATAATGCAAAAGAGATTGTCATAAACACGCAGTGAAATTAACGTTTTTTTTTCAATTTTATTTATTTTACAAAAACAGTGATTAAACCAATACATTTCAGAAACGATACAAATTGACAAAAATTATACTTTACATAATATACAAATACTTGAAACTTTGGGAATAGTTCATGCTAATAATTATTATTAGTCCTGTATAAAATATCCACATTTTCTCATAGACAATAACTAACCTAGTAAGTCTTCCCAGGGGCATCAACATCGGTAAGTTGGTTTTTCTCCTGGGAAGAATCAGAAGCCTATGTTAATGGCCTCGTGTGAAATTTTCCCGTACATAGAAACCTATCTCAGCCAGGATATCTAGGATATATATATATTGAGAGGAAACCGTTCAGAAGCTTATACGTTATAAGCAGCAGTGCAATATCCCTCTCAAGAACTAAGGTTGCTGATGGTCCATTATTTGTGATGTTCGTAAACACGAAGGATTGGCAGGTTAATGATAAACAGATGGTTGAAAACATGAAGGATTAGCAGATAGTGCAAAAGAAACGGTCGTAAACATATGGGAGTCAACAATATGAAAATATGCAAACATCGTACAAATTCAAAATAAAATATGTGTTTGTAAAAAAATGATTTTGGTCGCCATAACATCGCATCATGGATATAGTTTAAAAAATATTTTAAGGAATGCTTTGCCACACTCAGCTACCAAAATCCGTGTTGTGTAATGGATTATAATCATTTATTTTATAAAATTTTCCTTTTAAAGCTTTACACTTCACCGCGATCTTAATTGAAATCTTCAAAAAATTTGAAAACACAAAAAGACGCAGAAAATACACATATTAGTTCGTGACCGAGACTCGATCTCGGAACCTCCACAGTATCCGGGCGTGGTGCGTCACATTAAATCACATACTTCATGAAAATTGTTAACATTCTTACTATTCATTTTTTCGATGTATCCAACCATCTTTATAATTGTGAGAAAAGTTCTATCCAAACATAATTGTAAACAAAGATCGTGTCATGGATAGAATTATTCATTTTTATTTTAGCTTTGCTTTTTGCATGTCAAAGCGTCATTTCTGTGTAAGCATAAATTGCGTTCTAAACATATTCTTACTTTTTTGGCATTTAATGTAACCCATCCAAACTAAAAACTTATTTTTTTCTTCTTCTTACAATATGTGTTATCCATTACGTGAAATATTAGCTAAGAACCGAAGCATGTAAACAGTCAGTGAGGTATATATGCATATAAATTTATAAAAAAACTTTGACTTTACCTTGGATTTGAATTGAATGTTTTTTTTTCTGTGCTATGCCGTTCTTATTGTGCGGGCGGTAAAAACGGGAACTATAATGATCATACACATACTTGTTTTGCAGAGGACACTTTTCAAACGAATCAAAGCTTGTATAGGACATATTTACTCATGAAATTATTACCTTACCCTTAATTTAAAAATTGAAATTAATAAGTGGTAGAAAGCGTAAACCTCAACTGAATTGAACAATTCGATAAAAGGGATAATGAAACGCAAATATTGACATTGTTCAAACAGGCTGCAAATGAACGAGTTTTTAATATTTATTCAATTTTACGCAATAAAAGTGAAATAAGTTTCACACGTGTAATCTTGAAAAATTTGATAATTGTGCCGATACGTGTAGTAATGTTTGAAGTATCGTGAAAGGTCAGTTTTGGTGCACATCAAGCAAGTTTTTATAATCTGTGTGGGTAAATACATTTCTACAACGCACGTGCAGTTCAGTAGCTGCATAGCACACGAAAGGTCAGAGTTGTATAATTTATTAGCAGAAGAAATAGGGGCGGGAAACAAATAGAGAAAGCGAAAGGTCGTATCGGAGACCACATTTAGTAGAAACGAGATCTCTGGGGCGTGTGTGTTTAAAGTGTGTATTAGCAAGTACCGTATGCAAAAATTAAATACAGTAGTTGCTGATTGAGTAATCAAAAGCAGCAGGGCTGGCAGTCCACATTGGAGTGCTGATACCAACACGGATGTGTGGCGGTGAGACATGCTACAGTAGAGGAAGGATGAAAATAAACTGTGTCCTATAGAATTGTGGTTCTTTAGGCGTATCTATGTATGGTAAAACCTTGAAGTAACAATATATAGAGAGAGCTAATTATTTTTACCCAACCTATACAGATTTGGGATAAATCACTTTCTTCGGGTTTTTACGTTATACACCATGAGAAAGAAAGAACATTTTTTTTCCGAATTATCACACCGCTTTAAAGTATTGTTAGAATGTTCTTCGTGTCCAACACCCCCGTTGACTCCGCCCAAACGTTACGATACGCGAAATAAATTGACATAACTCAACGGTTTATTAGGTTAAATGTTATTTTATTTTATTTAACAACACTGTGAAAAAGTGGTTATACGAATAAACACAAACATTATGTCGACATGTGTTCTGAATTGATGTATCAATACCCTAGCCCTAGTCCTAGCCACGCTCAGGTCTAGCTGAGTCCGGCAAGCCTCGTAAAAACTGAGTACAGCACCCTCTCTTGTATATTATTGCTCTGAGGGTAAAACGATATCTGATGTCAACGGTATTAACAATATTGAGACAGGGGGACTTATTTAGTTTTTTTAAATAGAGCGGATAGATAGAGAAAATAGTATCAGGAGAACATATGGCAGGTGCAAATGGAGGAAGAAGTCGAAAATGCTCCGAGGAAGACATGGCACGAATAATTTAAATAATGAAATGAAAAAATAACTTTGTATAAGACTACATTTTAATTTGTATGATCGACCGGTTTCACTTAGCCTAACCATCATCACGGTACACAATTTAACTAAACAAAAATACAAAGTGTACGACTATATATACATAAAGAGGGAGAACACAATATAAAATAAAATAAGAGAACAGTGAGAAAAAAAACATTCAAATTATAACAAAAGGACAAAGAGAAAAAGACAGTGATTAAGTAATAACAAGATTTTTTTTGAGTTTTCGGGAAACATACCTAATATTGGACTAAAAAAAATAATAATAATTTGAATACTCGAACATTTTATTTTATGATGTCCAGGAGTAGGAATAACGAAAATTATGAATATGTAATGTATAAAACATTGAATGCAGCCTAAGGCAGAGTTTTGTGGCGTTCCGACTTCTCTATGTGGACAGTTAGCTATAGTAACTAGAACTTTCCAAGTACTCTAATTAAAAGTTTACTTCCCTTTGCTTTCGCCTAGCAATATTCCTCAATTAGGGTATCATAGATCTATTTGCCTCGGGCGCGGGACTATTGTGTGACCTTCACATAAAAATAGCATGAACGTATCACAATTATCTCCGATTAAAAAATGTATTTAGCCAAGAAAACTCACGGAAAACGTTTGTTTATAAGTTGACTTTTGAATTCGAGTCATGCGCTACGCTCTGATCAGATCTGACGGAACCCAGTGTAACATATACCAGCGAATGTACCAGCCTTGGAGTAAGAATATATATGGATAGGTACCTTTGCGGAACAATGTTTTCAGTATTTATTTATTTATTTATAAATTGACGGACTAAAGTCCAATTACAAAAAAGAATTTAAAACACTAAATGGAAAAAAGAGCAACAGAGAAAGAATAGCACACACAAAATAATAAATGAAGCGATGACAAAAATAGGACAAAATAAACATAAGAGAGAACTTTCAAGCCATAGTCTAGTCAAAGTTTTGGTAGAGTCGTAAAGAATGACAAAAATCATTTAGACTGCTACCTAAAATTTTAAGACCATGGCTTGAGTTAACAAGTCTTGACATTCTGGACATTGGAGAATTATACCCATAATTAGTAGTGATGATTGAGGAACAGCAATTCATTGTTTCCGAGTCTACGGCAAGGAATGTTGAACTGGATAAGTTGCAACAGAGAAGGTGAGTCAATAAAACAATTAACAATTTTGTGAATGAAAATTAAATCTAAGTCTTTCCTGCGCTTTTCTAATGAAGACATTTTCATTAATTGTTCAATTTCATCATATGAATAATCGCCTCTTTCTCGCCCTAATCTACATGCTATACCACGTAAGAAGTATATTTACTATATGCTGACTCGGATTGAAAGAGACAAAGATATGTTAAAAGATGTTGGATAGCCTATTAGTTACCGCCCACATGGAATTCTGTCACTTTTTAATAAACGTATTTGAACACATTAAACAAAACAATATCAATACACCATTAAAATGATTTATAAAGTCAAAATATCACACAAACACTAATAACATAAGGTTTACCTAAATAATGATGGAAGCTTTTTTTTGATTTTATATCTTTAAAAATGTGAAAATTCTAAAGTTCGGTCTCTAAAAAGTGATGTTTTCTAATATTGTTTGGTCTTATTTGAACATTCACGCATAGCACATATCACCGTTATGTTCGATTTATTTGTACAACAACTGCAAGTTTTTTTAATCAACACCTTTAATAACCTCGAAATCCGTTGACGTAAGTTATACGACTCCATGATGTGAAGTTAGCACGGACGGAGAACATACATACTTAGAAATGTTACAATATATGACGACATTTTTTGTCTCTTTCTCTCTCATTGTATACGACGTAAAAACCTGGAGAAAGTAATTTATCGCAAATTTGTACAGGTTGGGTAAAAATATTTAGCTATACCTCCTTATATCGTCACTCCACGGTACCAGCCGAATGTACCAGCTATGGGGAATGTACCCAGAATCTGGTAGCTACGAGCTATGAACTACAACAGTGGTGTGAGGATATCTGAACAGGAAACGATAGGTAAATTGGCACACGCCGAACCGCCATTCGCATGTTGAGCGTTTGTTACGACATAAGAGGTTCATTATGTTGCCAGTAATATCATTATTAAATATATAATATTATAAGAACAAGCAACTTGTATATTTTCAGTCCCTTTTTTGAAACAGAAACAGTTTCAGATATGATTGTTTTTATTTATATAAATGAAAAAGTAAAAAAAATTGTTTTGAATTACGCATATCGGAAAATTACTGTGAAAGTGCTGGCATAAGATATATAAACTCGCATATTGTCGCTGGAAAGGTGAAAGGGCTTAAGCGACACTTTGGTCAAAAGTGAGTTAAATATGCAATTTTGATCAATTTCTATTTCTGCATCGAATGCTCTGACTCTAGTTTGATTCTGAATACTTTTGTGGCCCTTCAGCCATCTAACATATATTTACCGTTAGGGAGAAGGCTTGACTCAGGCGACACAAGTTTTAAACTTTTTTAGCTTTGTATCGCTTCAGACAACTCAGTGAGAGCATATAACTCGAGTTAATTTTTTTTTTCAAAATCTCACCAGGTACTGAAGACTTATGAATTTTATTATAAAACAAAAAAAAGGCTTTAAAGTGCTCTGGTGTAAACCTTCCAAAATGGCGCTTCAGTTATTTTGCCTTTCCGGTTTTCAGTTATTTTTTCTTTACGTCAAATTTTAGTTCTGTGTAAGAATAGTGTCAAAACGCTAAAATTGCACGAATTTTTTATTTTCACCAGAAATACCCATTTTTATTAACACGTTTTGAGGGGCATTGATTTCCTAAATCATATAATTAGTCGATTCAAAATCAACGCGGATTGTCCACTTCTCCCTCTAGCGCCAATTACCATTAAGCCATACGGGTCTCCATTTTACAGCCACATGGATGAGGTATTCACCCAATAGCCAATTAATGTATCGGATTAATCAAAAGAACAGCAACACTAATAATCCTTATTTACCTAAGCCGGAATGACGAGATTGCTTTGACTCTGCGCTCAAGGCATGTTGCTCCGCGGAAGGCAAGAAAATACAACAGCTAAAAAATCCACCATAATCAATATGGTTTAGTGGATTAAATCATTTGCTCTGTATATTTGTCTGTCATATGCTAGAAATGGCTGTCTAATATATTTTTCGTGGGGTAACTAACCAAATGTTTACTTACATCAGTCAAAGTGTGGGTAGGAATGTACAGAATAGCGAAAGCAGATAGATAGATATATATGTATATATAAATCATTTTTATATTTTATAAATAGCAGTTTAGTCATATCAGTTTTAGACCTTGATGTTGCGGTTTTTGAAACCCTACGTGCGCAAAATAAACTATATATATTTTTTTTTTTCGTATTCTTAATAAGCTGTGGTCTTATTTTCTATTATTGTCGATTTTATTTTGATGTTTATGACCGACCGGTTTCGCTTAGCCTATGCATCAGCACGGTACAAAATTAAACTAAACGAAAAATACAAATTGTGCAATTATATATACATACAAAGGGAGAACACAATACTGAATAAAATAAGAGAACAGTAAGAAAACAATGGAATTTCGTTTAAATTATAACAAAGTAACAGAGAAAAAGAGGCAGATTATATGAAATGAAAGAGGCAAAACGTCAACTGAGAAGGTGATTAAGTAATAATGAGAAATTTTATGAGTTTACAGGAAATATACCTAATATTGTACTACTGGACAAATTTAACTGATTATTAAGAATATGACTGTTCATTTTAATGGCTTTCTTTATTTCTAGTGCTTCTAAATTATTTAATCTGTTGCCATGACTATTTTTGTGGAGAATGTGAGCACCGGTGCTTTTATTAAAGGTATGATCTTTTTCAATAAGATGATTGGCGCATTCTGAATTTTGATGTATTTTACTTTTGAAACTTTATATGAAATCATAAACTATATCTTTTTACCTCCGTAGGTATGTTTCTGTGAATGATTGACATTCCTCTCACTGCAACTTGAACGGTAGACATTCCAGACAGGAAGTATGCTTTTCTATTCAGAAAATGGAACGGAAACTGTTTTGTGACCGGGACGATCAGATGATGTTTTCATTTTAAGAAATTGAAAAGGGGACACAAAATATTTATGCTTTTTCAAAGTATCCTCAGAAATTGCCGCTGCGGCAATGACTCATCTCAACCGAGGCACCCTGCGATAACATTAGTTGCCAAGTCAACTTGAGATAATATATAACTAATACCGGATTGATTTCCTCGAATAGAACTTGCTTCGAGTAACTGGATAGGAATGTCACGTTTGTCAAGTACAACAGCAAATGAGCATTAATTCACTAACGGAATAACGTTTTCGTTAAAACAATGCCTGCGGAGCGCGGCGCTCGCAAAGGACGCCGCACACTCGTTAATTATTTTCAATTTCTTATTCTTGAGCCCTATCTTATCGAAGGTTGGCCAGCATCACGGAAATCGTCCCCTTTTTTAAATATGCAAGAATATATATTATTATAGTCCCAACTTTTCTAGAGCCAGTGAGACATTCCGACAGTTATGTAGTTGCGAAACTTCACTGAGAAACAGCATTTTGTCTTGCTTACGAATACTTATTGTTTTTAGTGAAAAACTGATTGTTTACATTGATCATTTTACTAGGTCTAGATACAGCATGCAACAATCAACGACGGCCTCCGTGGTCGAGTGGTAAGACGCTCGACTACGATTCCAAAGGTCGCGGGTTCAAACCCGGCGTGCATCAATAACTTTTATTTCATTAATATCTGCCATAACACATTTAATTCAAATAAAAAATATAAAGTGCATTTGCGGCACGTTTCGGAGTGGTAGATACTCTAAATATCGCCCTGGTCTAATTCTAAAGACCACCATTCAAAATCGAAACGTTGCTTGAAATGGCTTTAGTCGTGTTTAGTAACCAGATCTGAATAGCCAGGTACTTACCGACCTTCCTCTTCCCCATCTCATTCCCTCCCCAACACTTTCAGCCTCACAACATACCCGAATTGGGGATGCAATTAGTCTCACTGTCTCTAGACGGTTGGCAGCAGTTGCGACTCTTGTTCGGTATTCACTATAAAAATTAATAAATTAAAAAAACGTTTCCCTAGAATGGTGTTTTTTTTCTTCTTTTCTTTTCATTTTTGTATTCTACTTACTTCTATACCTAAATAACTAGATCAAAATATGACCGAAATAGCGGTTATACATTAACTACAAACTTTAGTATCATATTATGCTGTGATGCATTGCTAGTTTCCTTAACTAAGCTAGTTTAGACCGGTGATTCCCCGAACTTCCGCCATAATTGTTTTATTTACTCGTAGCTTGTGCCCGACTCCAGTATACCTTGAATTTCAAGGCACCGCATCGTTGACATTGCGCATCACTAATTCTCTATGATTAGATCAGAGCTGGTTGGACGCACTGACTTCAACCCCAACGCGTTCGACGGGAAGTTTATTTACGTAAGGCTACGTAATTTAGTCGTGCGATCAATTTATTTACTTGCTTGTATTTTTAAAATTATTTTTAATTTTGACATAATTCATAAGCCCAGTTTAAATGTGTTGGTAGCTGTGGTGTGTTCTAGTTAATATTATTTAGTCAACAAGTCGAGTATAGTTTATTTTGCTTTAACTTTAACACAAACCAATTTATGATAAACTATAGTGAGGAAATTGCGAAGGATAACAAGTTAATGTTCGGTCCAGGTGAATCCGCGTTCGTTTCGTTTATTATATGGATGGTGTTAAATGTGTAACAAAAAATCGTTACCAATGCATCAAATTGCATTAGCCAAACATTAAAAAAAAAAAATCTAGAGCCTCAAAATACAAAGTACAAAATAAAAATCTTCAGACGGGCGGGTCCGATTGATAGATTCTCCTATTTAACAAACGGATTGCAATGCTGTCCTTGTTCTACCGGTATTCCAATGGAAGATGCTCCGACACTAAGAACGGGTCGCTTGTGTGACTCGTTCTAGTGTTCAATAGCTCGGCGGTGGAATATTTTTCGGCCTTTATTTTTCCATCCACTCACAACAAAGGAACTCTTCAAGACCGAGGTTTAATCCTTCCTTTCCTAAAAAAAACCGTCCCCACAGCATCCCCAAAGAACCAAAAAATTGAATTCTTAAAAAAAAACAGTATTATTCATTACTCCTTATTTATTTCCTTTCTTCTCAAGCAAAAAAATATAGAAAATTCAATACACAATACGCGCGTTTGCACATGATCACCAGAGTACTTATTATTCTAATGAAAATGAAATAATAACTTTGTATAAGACCACAGATTCTTTTAAAATCAGAAATGAAAAATGTTAAAAAATGTTTAAAAAATTTTATTTTACACTACTACTTTATTTTTAGATTTGAAATTTTCAAAATACTATATAATTTTGTGAGGTTTACTAAAGCTTCTGCTCTAACTCAGTATTAGTACGTAAACTCTCTCTTTACTCTTATAATCTTAATTTATATATTATGTTCGCCGCGTTTCGCTGCTACTTTGTATAATTAAGGAATACAGATTGCATTCGAATTCTCCAGATTAGTATTGCCGCAGTTGTTACGTGTAAAATTGTATCGCGACCCACTTAAAATCGTTTGCCTCGCTTCGTTAAATATATTTTCAATAAAGCAACATTGTTCGATTATAAAACCTCACACAGATACAAAATCCCGACGAAAATATGAAAAAAATCCTAAAATATGACAGATATTGTTGGAAATCATTGAACTGGATAAACTGAACCGGATGCAGCCAGGATAATTGAATCGAATTGTTGACAGAATAGTTACAACGCTTTGCAAACACAACGTAGGGTTTCGAGAATATCACCTATCGAGATTAATCGATTTATTATGTTAATTGAAATGTATTGATAAAAAATTTTCAATCGAATTTAAATTATATTTTCGCAGAAAGCATTCACTTTGTGGTTTGACATATTTGATAAAAATGAAATAATAACTTTTAAAAATGAAATAAAAACCACAGATTATATTTTAATTTAAATAATTGACTGGTTTTGCTCAGAATAAGCATCATCAAGATACAAATTAAACTAAAAAAAATACTATGTTTGCGTTTATATATAGGTACAGAAGGAGAACAAAATATAAAATAAAATAATAGAACAGTGAAAAAACAATAGAATAACAAATTGAATAACTCCAACTCACAAAATCAAATTAAAATAATTAACTCGTCGTTTCAAATCAATTGCCTGCCGATGCAATCAATGGCGGCTCGTGACTTTTTATGTGTGCTAGAGTGCTATGATTGAAACAAATCTACATTATTGATGATTTAATAAAACAATTTTTTAACTTTATTCCACTTATTTTATTTTTTGACTGGACCGGTTTCAGCCTATATCGGCCATCTTCAAACTATCACCAGAGTTTGAAGATTGATTTTGAAATAGCTTTAGAAATGTGAAGCTTTCGAGTTTACAACTTATCGTCGAATTAAATCGAACAGACGGATCTCTGTCAAAGTGGCTAAGAACTAGACTACTGGCAAAAATTGTGTCATCCTTTTTCATATTAGTAGCTAAACAGCTCGGGAAATTTCAACTTTATATCGAAATTGATGAAACCATTCGCTCAATGGTTAAGATTGACAGTGTCAGTGAAAACATCCTCTTTCATATTGCATATCGGATGCCCACCAGCTCGGATATTAAATTTAATACAGCTTCGGAAAAATCAAGCTTTCGAGCTTGCCACTTAACGCCAAGGTAGTTAGAAAAGATGTCAAGCTTTCGAGCTTACAATTTAAAGTCGAAGTATTTATTATACCACGATATGTAATGACGAGTCTCTCGCTGAGATTATTTGAAAGACAATAACGATGATAATATTCCTATTCATAGTGCACACTGCACACCCGCTGCTCTGAAAATGGTTTCAAAATCGCTTTGGTAATGTCAAGCTCACGGGTTTTTCACTCTAGAGCTAAATATTTTTAACATCGAAGTGGACGGAAAATACAAATCACTCACTATTTGGCTAAAAACTGAAAATTTCAATGATATTAACAATATCGCCTTTCATAACCGAATATTCTTTTCAATGTAGCTTTGGAAATTTAAAGCTTTTAACTTCACAATATAGCGCCGCAAAATTCCACTCAAATTGTTAGATAATTTATTTATTCTATTGTTGCAAAAACAGTTTTACACCAATACATTGCAAAAAAATACGAAATATGGTCATCATAATCAAAATTATACAAAGATAATGATAAAAATAGGTAAAAAGAAGTTAAAAACACACACAAAAAACAGGTTTTAAGAAGTACATAATATATTTAGAACTTTATAGCTAGTTCGTGCTTAAACTTGTTATACGTCATAAGAAAAAATATCCACATTTCCTACGAGGCAGTCAATTAACCGAGTAAGTCTTCCTAGGGGCATCACCATTGGTAAGTTAGTTCTGCACCTGGAAAGAAACAGTAGCCTGTGTTGGGGGCCTCGCGAGAAATTATCAGGGACATAGAATCCAATTTCCGCCAGAATGTCAGGTATTAATAATACACCGTTCAAGAGTTTATTAGCTAAAAGAGTAATTCTATATCCCACCTCGAACTAAGGCTGCAGATACCCAGCATTCCCGAGATAAATGCTGTTGGAAACAGCCATGGGTAAAAAACCAAACTCTCTCGTGTAGAGGAATCGAAACATTACTTTTGATTTTTCTCCACCATTAGTAAATAGGCAGTGTCCTCTGGCCCCCATGACTGAGATCTACTTTTTAAGGATGCTACGCACCAAGCTAAAGTAAAGCAGTCATATTTATTACTGCAAGATTTGTCAACTCCTTTGAATTGTGAATGACAAAACCCATTTTTTTTGTTGGCTGATTTGCAGATCTTTTCAATGTGATAATAAAATGTTATCGAGCGTCAAACACTGTCCCCAACTCCTTACAATTTGATGACAATGACAGCATTGCATTTTATAGTACACATCTATAGCTG
Organism: Drusus annulatus; assembly: GCA_022651775.1. Classification (NCBI taxonomy): domain Eukaryota; kingdom Metazoa; phylum Arthropoda; class Insecta; order Trichoptera; family Limnephilidae; genus Drusus; species Drusus annulatus. Next base: position 141,438 of record JAGWCC010001195.1, on the reverse strand, counting down.
GCGCGACGAGAGTTGAAACAAACAATACATACATAGCGTTGGGTTTATTGTGTATCGGTATACGCTCCAGTGGCGATGTATTTACGATGTGTTACAAAGAAAGAGCCCTTTGTCTTGTTTACGCCTACTTATAGTCACTAGTGGAAAAGGGACAGCGAGTGTTTATGTTGATATTGTATATGCGTGTCCTATTCATTCAGTTCGGCACGCTGTACGTAAGCTATGCATCTGTATGAGTATTGACCGGCACAAACTCTCGTGGTGAGACCTATACAGCACAATTAGTTTTAAAATTTCCTTTAGAAAGGAGTTATTATTAAAATTTACGAGATTCCAACACAACGTTGTAGTGGATGGAAAATGCAAATCTCTCGCTAAATAGATAGGAATGTAAATAACAATGACAATATTCCTTTTGGTGTTGCTCACCCACAGATCGAATATTAGTTTTAAGTTAAGCTTACGAGTTTACAGCACGAAGCGGATGGATGGATGGACTGCCCCAGGCCCGTCGCTGCAAATACCCCCGCGATCCCCCGAGGTTCACGTGACAAGAAGAACCGACTCTGCATGAGATTGGACTTACCGGACCGAAACTTCGCCCCCTGGCGGTTCCATCAGAATGAAACCACATCCAGCGCATCGCATATAACTGAGCTGTTGATATCCGCATCAGTCAAGTGACTAATGACCACTGGCGTATTATCGAAGTATTTCATCATATCTGCCCGACAAATTTTGTACAATACTTGATTAGAAGCTGCATTAATCATTTTGCGTCAGTGCTTTGCGTCATCGGAAGCCAAAGAGAAAAATACATCGAATGAAAATGTTTATTTGTAAATTAACGGTCTAAAGTCCAATTACATAAAAGACATATAAAACACGAAATGGGAAAAAAATCAACAGAGAAAGAACAGTCCATACCAAAAAAAAATGAAGCGATGACAAAAATAGGACAAAATAAACACAAGAGAGAACATTCAAGCCATGATCTAGTCAAAGTTTTGGTAGAGTCGTAAAGAATGACAAAAATCATTTAAAAATTCAGACTGCTACAAAAATTTTTAAGACCATGGCTTGAGTTAACAAGTCTTGACATTCTGGACATTTAAGAATGATACCCGTAATTAGTATAGTGATGATTGAGGAACAGCAATTCGTTTTTTCTGAGTCTACGGCAAGGGATTTTGAACTTGATTAGTTGCAACAGAGAAAGTGAGTCTATAAACGAATTAATATTTAATTAATAATAATTTTCTTAAATGTTGTTGATATGTGACTCTTTTTTATCAATTTTCGGGAGCGTTACACAGATTAGTAAATAATAACATAAATAAATTTTGGTATATTTTCACGAAAAGCAATCACTATGTGGTTTGACATATTTAATGAAAATGAAATAAAAACTTTGTACAAGACCACAGATTTTATTTTAATTTTTATGACGGACCGGTTTAACATCATCGGGGTACAAAATTAAACTAAAATAAATTTAAAAAATACAAAGTGTTCGGTAGCGCGATGCTCTCACTGAGTTACGTGAAGCAACAAAAAGCTAAAATGTCCCAAACTTGGTCTCTCAAGTCAAGCTTTCTCCCAAATAGTAAATAAATTTTAGTTGGCTGAAAGGCCACAAAAGTCTTCAGAATCAAATGAGAGTCAGAGCATTCGATGTAGAAATAAACTGATCAAAACTGCACATTTAACTCATTTTGGACCAAAGTGTCGCTTAAGCCCTTTTGGCTTTCCAGCGACGATATGTTCTACAAAACACCTAATTCAACGTCATAAAGGATTGTTGAAGTTTAAACATGTATTACAACTACTTCATGTTCATGCTGTACAACTTGACAACAAAAATGCATTACGATGTAATAAGCTGTATTGTAATTACTTACTTATTTATGAGAATTTGTACTATTCACTAAGGGTACTATGCACTATACGAGTAGTTATTATAATTTGTACAATACACTTATTTTACTTCTTTATACAACTTTATCTTTAAGCGCCCTTGAGGTGATTTTTTCACGACAACGGCGCTATAAAAGTTATCAATGTTTTATTATTATTATTTTATCTTACTGTTTTTTACTACTTTGTTTATATTATTTATTATTAATTTATTTAGCACTACTACTTCTCCTTACAACTGATTCTAAGCTAAATATTGTAATTGTATTTAGAAGTCTATAAAGCGTTAATAAATAAATTATTTATCTTGCTATAAGGCTATAATAAAGGTAGGTACTTAAGTCAGCATTTATCACGTTTTATCAGAATAATTTATCAACCGTGCTTATAGACTTTCACTCGAACTCCAATCTGACAAGAAAATGTGAGCGAAGTTGGTATTTATTTGCAATAGGACTAAAATAATTTACTTATTGTTTTCTATTTCAATTCACAAAAGATACGGATTGAAATGATCTGCTGTGGGTTTCAGAAAAATTAACTTAGTCGGTAACTTTGTGAAGTAAGAAAAGGTATTATTGCTCATCGTAATCAAATTAAATTTACAAAGAGGATAAATATAGTACAATTTAAGAAGAAAAATAAAGTATTAATAATAAAAAGGAAACAACGAGGAAAAATCAGGTGGTTAGCGCAGAAGTTGTGTAATTCATAAAAATGCTAAAATAAAATTAATAATTGAAAAGAGCTTTAAATAATATGTTTCATGAAATTAAAGCGGTAAGGTCAACCAAAAGGAATAATTCCCTGGAAATTCCTCATGGAATTTTCAACTTAAACTTTGTTTGTGGGTTTAAAAATATGTATCACCGTTTACATCACTACTAAATGTTTCTTTTACAACATTAAAAAAGTGTATAAACATACAAAGATAACTTTTTAATGATTTTTATAACATTAGAAGTCATGTAGGAATACAAGGTAATTGTCTTTCTACATAAAAAATAAAAAAACTTTTTCGAAATAAAAAAGTACTTAAGGGTCAGCATTCTAAAATACACACTTTTTGACTTTTTAGTACAAGCAAAACAACAAATTATGTATACGTTAGTCTATAGGTCCGGGTAGTTGGAAAAATGTCTAAGGTTTCCAGTGAATGAAATTCTTAAACAGTAATCTTTTAAATTCTTTATGAAATGCATACTGAAATTTTAGGTAAAACGTTCAAAAATGCCTTTACTAGTTTTCAAACTCCACCTTTTACTGACGTTTTAGTATGTTTTTCATAGAATTTAAAGGATTACAGTTGTAAAATTGTATTCACTGGAAACCTGACATACTCACTAGAAACTACCCATAGAAAATTTAGGGAAAAATCATTTGTTTGTTTAGTGTCATTCTTGAGTAATTAATATTGAAACGATATTTAAAATATTTTTAAAAATATGTAAAAGGACAGAAAATAAAAATGATTGGGTTGCAACCAAGACTCGAACTCGGAACCTGGATCTCAACCTAGTATTATTATTTTCCGTGTCTTTTTCTATTTTTACATAGTTTGAATAATAAATAACTGCTCTGAATTTAGTTACCACCCCATTTTTTGAGATTTCTGATTGATAATTTCGGTAAAACCGATTTACATTGAAATTTTTACAAAAAAAAGTTCTACATATGAAAAACAAATACAAAAAAAAGATTTAAAAATGGTAAAGTATGTTATCATATCCAATCCCACATTAGAAATTTTGAAATGACTTTTATTGAGAAATTGGATTTAATTAAAATTGAATGAAAATTCTATTATTGTTCTACTCTTTATAAAGCCAATTATACTGTTTCATAAGTGTAGTAGCATCATTTCAAACAGCCACAATACTCAGTCTGCCAATTCTCAACTTTCGATTCTCTATCCCGGCATTATTTACTACACGAAACTTTTGTTGCCAGCACGGTCATATGTTGTTTGCTCTTGTAAATGCACGATTTCTGGAAGAGCAATAAAATACGTAACAATATCATAATGCAAAAGCTCCCTTATTACAAACTGTAAAAAGGTAGTAATTGCTCGTAATAACGGACATTCTATAATGTGCTTTTAAACTTTTAAATAATATACATTTGACTGAAAAAAAGGCGCCATGTAATTCTTTCCAAAATTTGCTATTCTTGATCCATATATTGGAATATTTATCCTTCTTCTTTTGTCAACTGTGGTTTGAGGTGCGTATATTAGGAGATAATCTTTTCTATCCGATGAGTGGGCTGCCCTTTGCTACTGTAGGACTGTTTTGTGTATATGTGTTTATACAAGTGGTACTTGAAGTGAAAAAATATTTAAAAATATTATCAATAATCAACAACACAAATAATATGAAACATACTCGTATCGCCCTGGTGAAAGACTACCATTTAGAATCGAAACATTCCTTGGAATGGCTTTAGCCATGTTTGGTGACCAGATATGTATAGCCAGGTACTTCCCAAACTTCCTCTTCCCCATCTCCTTCACTTATTTTTATTTTTTTTTTAAAGAAAGACAAACATTTCCGGGTTACGAATAACCTGACTTGAAAAACTCCTACTGTCATCATACGATGCGGAAGATGTTGCTTGTGCAATGATGGAAGACTTAGCCAGCAAAAGAATTGAACGCACGACGCCCGGGTGGGAATCCGACGCATTTGTCCACTCAGCTACCGACTGGTCGACCTTCCTCACTGCCTTCAATCTCACAACATATCCTAAATAGGGATGCCATTGTCTCACTGGGTCTAAACGGTAGACATTACTTTGGACTCTTGTGCGATATAAACTATAAAAAATTTAAAAAACTATTGATATTCTTGTTTTAGGTAAATTGACTACGTCAGTTTTCTTTCATATTGGTGTACTAGATCACATTTTTCTGCACTATCTGTACAATTGGTGTATTCTTGTGTAATGTTGTGTTGGTGCAAAACGTAATGGTGAGTTCGTCGTAGTATGCCGTGCAATGTACACCCCATTCCTCAGAGCAATAATATACCAGGAGGGAGCGCTAGTGTAGTCAGAATTGATGTTTTTTTCCTGATTCGGCCGTGGCTAGGACTAAGGCTAGGGTATTTATACATCCATTGATAGCACATGTCGACATAACGTTATGTTTTTTTGTATGACCACTTTTTCACAGTATTGTTAGAAACAAAAATTTAGAATATAACCTAAAAAACCTTTGAATCATGTTCTGTTATGTCGCATAACAAAACGTAGTGGGTGGAGTCGCCGAAGACGCGGGAAACGGAAAACATGCTTACATACCGAAAAGTAGTGCTATATTATGTGAGAACTTGTCTTTTGTCTTTCTCTCTCACGGTTTACGACGTAAAAACCCAGAGAATGTGATTTGTCGTAAATTTGTGCAGGTTGGGTGAAAATATTTAGCTCTCTTTCCATATTGATTATTTTACTGACTCACCTTCTCTGTTGCAACTTTTCCAGTTTAACATTCTTTGCCGTAGACCAAAAAACAATGAATTGCTGTTCTTCAATCATCACAATACTAATTATGGGTATAATTCTCCAATGTCCAGAATGTCAAGGCTTATTAACTCAAGCCATGGTCTTGAAATTTTTGGTCAGTCTAAATGATTTTTGTCATTCTTTACGACTCTATCAAAACCTTGACTAGAACATGGCTTGAATTTTCTCTTTTATGTTTATTCTGTCCTATTTTTGTCATCGCTTCATTTAATATTATGTATATGCTATTCCTTCTCTCTTGCTCTTTTTTTCCATTTCGTGTTTTAAATGTCTTTTTTTAAATTGAACCTTAGTCTGTCGATTTATGAATAAATAAATATATATTCTTGCTCTGAGTTCCATTCGTTCTACCGAAGACTGAGATTTGCGAAGCGCCCGGAGTCCGTATCGCAATGCGATCAGATTTACGTCGAGCCAATACGCCTCTCCCATCCCCTCCAGCGAAAGGATCTCCGCCGTAAAAAAGAACAATCACAACCATCATCAATCTAAACCCTACTCGTGAAGAGTTGTCATTTTTCACTCCGTGCCCCGACACTGGGCGGATGATCCGGACGGCGCGTTCTGCCCTCCGGATTATCCGGCGGCATTTCAGCAGGATATAAAGTACAAGAATGCCACGAAGAAAATCACCGCTTGTACCACTTATATCAGACCTCTGAAGAGATAAACCAATAGAAGTGCGCTCTGGGCTTTTCCGTGTACCCGAAGTAAGCTCAATGTTTTCTTACTACTGCTTAAATTAATTTAAAAAATTAAAATAATAATAATCTTTCTTTTCTTCACCGCACAAGAGTCCCAACTGCTCTCAACCGTTTAGAGCCTGTAGAATCTCCAATTCGGTATGTTGTGAGGCTGAAGATAGTGGGAACGGGAAGAAGATAGGGAAGAGGAAGGTTGGGAAGTACCTGGCTATGCAGATCTGGTTACCAAACACGGTTAAAGCCATTTCAAGCAACGTTTCGATTCTGAATGGTGGTGTTTCACCAGGGCGATACTTGGAGTATCGGATTTGGATTAACAACTTATTTAGCCTATCTGAAGCCCAGGAGTCGAAAGATCTTATGTACATAAATATGCGACATCAAGCAATGTTTCGAGAAGACAAAAAAAATACGTTTGAAAAAAAATAATACTTAGTACGGTTTGAAAACACAACACAATAGTGGGAAAGGGAAGGAGATGTAAAAGAGTTGAGAAGTACCTGGTTACTCAGATCTGGTCACCAAACACGGCTAAAGCCATTCCAAGCAGCGTTTCGATTCTGAATGGTGTTGTTTCACAAGGCATTTAGATTAACAATGTATTTTGCCTATCTGGGGCCTAGGAGTCGAAAGGTCTTATATATATATATATACAGTGTTTGAAAAATATTATAATGCGGTTTGAAAAAAAAGCAAACTGTTTTATTATTAATGTGTTCAGCTTTAGGTTGGCATCACTAGACGCCACCTGTGTGGAGTCGCTGAAGGTGGCGATATTGATACCGCACTCCTGTCCGTGACCTTGTCCATTTGGAAAGTTTACATTATGATTTCGCGAAGCTTTTTTGTTTAAAAATGTAGTGTACACCGAGCTTTACTTTTTTATTTCTTAAAGCTACGCGATTATATCGAATAAGCACCTGTTCACATATCATCTGGAAGGTAGGAGTGTAGGGGCATCTACATATTTATAAAAAATGAAACGCTTTTTCTTTAAGGAAACATAAAACGTAAAGGTGCAGATTCGCAAACATATATGTACAGGATTCAACTTAGTTTGACTTCTTATTGATTTTCTAGGGTTGCGACATGATCTAAACTGTTAAACCCGATAGTAACAGAACAATTCTGTGTGCGCAAAGAAGAACGAAATGATTAAAAAAATAAAGTTTTGATGTTTGCTGAATTTTACTAAGATACTTACTGAGATACTCAGAAATAAAATAATGTGCCATTATTTTTTTGAAAAGGGGACCTGTTGGTACTAATAAAAAAATATCCAAAGAAGCAAAGCCACAGGCCACAATGGAGTTCTTATACCAACCCTGATTTATGGCAATGAGGCATGGAACTGGCAGATGAAGGATGAATGTAGACTGAATACTGTGTATCCGAAAAAAATGCAAGGCTGATGTAGGCGTAAAGAGTAGGATCAATAAAGGGACGCTTAGATGGTTTGGGCATATAGAGCAAATGAACCAAAAGAATATATGATGCCGAAGGGAATAGAAGAAGAAGACGGGGACGCCCAAGGAAGACATGACACGATCAAGTGAATCAAATACTTGAATCGGGCCACGCGAAGAGTCAGAAAAACAGAAGAGTATGTGTGAGACAGTTTGAGAGAGTACAGATGATGTATGAATGTGAACGAAGCAGTGTGTGCCAAGACAGAGTTGTATGGCGCACTCGTCCTCTCCGTCTACCCCTGCGGGGAAACGGCGTGATGGTTAGTTAGATAGTTTTTTAGACATATGACAAGATTACATACAAAAAATGAAATTCCCAAAATTTTGTTTCGGCTCTCCTGAACACCTGCGTTTATTGACTCATTCCGTTCTTCCTTGCGCACACAGAATTATCCCCTGGACAGTATCACCCAGAAGTAAGGTTAGGTTGTTCGTAGTGTAAGAGAATTTTCGAAAATATGTAATACGGATTTTGAAATTTTATAAGAGGGTTTGTATCCAGGGAATTATCCTAGAACCAAACCCGATACCGTATGGTTTATTTGAAAACTGTTCTTGCTTAGGCGGGTGATTTGTAGATCCGCTGAAAGTTTGTTTTTGCTACTGATGGAGGTTGCGAAATTACACAAGACGGTGTTAATTTCAGGAAGGCTTCGGCTGCAGACTCTTTCGAGGGCCGTCACTACTTTGCCCCGCTCGAATCCGTTCGGGGCATCAAAACAACGGGGGCCAATTTTAAATAAACAAATAACTCCAAGTCGCCGGAGGGTCTACCTTCTCGCTCAATGCTATCAGGTGCCCTGTGTTTGCTTAAGGCCGTAGTTTCCCAAACTTATTATTTTATTTACCGCCCCCCTTTCAAATGTGTTTAACGTCAGCGGCCACCTTTCAACGTCCACGAAAACTGTATATTTTTACAATTTTTTTTTTTTTTTTTTCCTTAAACTCCGAAATTTTGAATGTTGAGGCCTACAGATAATTCGATATCTGAAGCGCCATTTTAAGAAGTTTACACCGGAGCATTTTAGAGTTTTTTTAAGTCTTCTGTAACTGGTTGGATTTTGAAAAAAAAAGTTAACGCAGGTACCTCAATGCTCTCACTGAGCTTTCTGAAACAACAAAAAGCTAAAAAAAGTCTCAAACTTGTGTCGCTTGAGTCAAGCCTTCTTTCAAATGGTAAATATATCGGGATAAATTAGAGTAAGAGTATTCGATGCAGAAAAAAACTATTAAAACTGCATATTTAACTCGGTTTTGACCAAAGTGTCGTTTTAGCCCTTTTGCCTTTCCAGCGACCATATCGGAATGCTCGGCCATTCGATCATACTTTCAAGCCACAGCCGCATTCCGATCCCTTTTACGTATTTCATTTAGTTAAAATGGATAAAATTGGGTCGTCTGTAGATTTGCAGATCTTTCAACGATCAGTATTTCAAATCTTCCTACTCCCATCATTAAAAAGTCGAGACTGTGGCATACACTCTCGGAGAACTTAGCTTGCGGACAATTGAACCTACGACTACTAGGTACCAACCCGATGCTTACGACCACTTGACCACAAGTCTAAAAAAAAAGCAATTGAAAAATTAAAATCTTAAAACTGATTTATCTAAGCACTGACCTATGTGGGATTTTTTGTTATGTTTACATTAAACATAAATTTAAATATTTAAATTTATATGTATATATATATATACCTATATTTTTTTATAAGTACATTGTTTTATCTAATTTTGTTATTTCTTTTTCCTCTTTAATATGTATATTTAAATTTTTTTTTATAAAAAAATATTATGTTGTAATCTTTTCTTTTCGAAAAATGTATGTAACAAAAAATCAAATAGTAGAACTATTTTAAACTAAAACTAAACTTTTTAAACTAACAAACCATCATTTTTTATTACATTAATATATATATGAAAATGAACATAAACACCCACTGTGAATACTTTTTGAAATCAATTTAATTGTAATGATACAAAGTGGAGAAACAAGGTTGATTTTCAAAGAATTTTATCAGCGCTTTCTAATTACCCACGTGGCTCTTCACAACCTTCTAATGCCCCCCGTTGCCCCAGAGGCCACTGCCGCCCCTCGAGTCATCCCAGCGCCCCTAGAGGGTCGACATCACCCACTTTGGGAATCACTGTTTAAGAGCGAACGATAAAGATATTTTGTTACACCACTGTTTCTACACAGTACCATTACAATTGAGACATAAATAACAACGGCACTAGTTCGCAGACTACATCAAACACCACCTCTGCCCCTCAACATGCAATAAAGCCTTATTCCGCAGCACTTGCATTCAAGCTTTTTATTCTACGACTCGGAGTATTCAGTAATACAACCCGTAATGTCAATGTTAGAATCAAAGAACATCTTAGATATTTAAATAACCACGGTTTTTCAGAATTCGCCAATCAGCTTATTGAAAAAGATCATATCTTCAATGCTCATCGGTGCTCATATTCGCCATAAAAATGGTCATGGCAACAGATTAAATAATTTAGAAGCACTAGAAATAAAGAAACCCATTAAAATGAATAGTCATATTCTGAATGATCAATTAATTTTTTTCAGTACTCAATATTAGGTATATTTCCCTAAAACTCATTAAATATTTCATTATTCTTTTATCACCTGAACAGTCGACATTTTGCCTCTTTCATTTCATATTATCTGTCGGTTTCTCTCTGTTTCTTTGTTTTCTTACTGTTCGCTTATTTTATTTTATATTGTGGTCTCACTTTGTATGTACGAGTACTCACACAATGTATTTTTTGTTTAGTTTAATTTTGTACCCTGATGATGCTTAGGCTAAGCAAAACCAATCGGTCATAAAAAATAAAATCAAATATGTGGTCTTTCACAAAGTTATTATTTCATTTTCATTATTTACATTCGAATATTTTAATGAGCGCTGACAAGACAAGACCAAACAATTGTCGTTGTCGAAAATTTATCGAAAATTGAAAAAACTGTGAAAATTTCTTATTATAATTTACCTGTAGTTAATTTGAAAGCATTTATAATTTTAAAGTTATTATTCAAACGTTAGAATTGTTGATTCTAATCATACCAATTTTTTACTTTACGAATTTTAACATTACTACTCGAAGATATTTTTTAATGTTATTGTAAATCCGCCTCCGTCAGCAATAAAACAAACCATAGGTCGAAGATGTTAACTATGAGATAGACTCAATAAATCGTGTATTCCAGACATTAATAGTAAATATACCATAGATTTACTTAAAATTATACCAGTCTTAAAATGCCCATCATAAGGTAAAACGTTGGAGTAACAATATATGGAGAGAGAGCTAATTATTTTTACCCAACCAATACAAGCTTGGGATAAATCACTTTCTCCGGGTTTTTACGTCGTACACCATGAGAAAGAAAGAGACAATAAAATTTCCCAAATTATCGCACTGCTTTAAAGTACTGTAAGGATGTTCTTCGTGTATTACGTCTCCGTTGACTCCACCCACACGTTTTCATATGCAACATAAATGGACATAAGTCTACGGTTTTTTAGGTTATATGATATATTTGTGTTTATAACAATTCCGTGAAAAAGTGGTCATACATATAAACAAAAACATTATGTCCACATGTGCTATGAATGCATGCATAAATAAATACCCTAGCCCTAGTCCTAGCCACGCCCAGGTCTAGCCAAGTCCGTCAAAACTCATCAAAATTTACTACAGCAGCGCTCTCTCTTCTATATTATTGCTCTGAGGGTAAAACCGCTCAGGTCTAAATAAAAAATGGTGGAATAAAGTTTAAAAAATGGTATTATTATGATATTTGGGTTAGGATGATTTTATTTTGTTTCTTCAGAAATTTCTGCTTTTGACAATTTGGGAGCTCTTATGCTTCAGAGGGCAATGAAGGGGAACTCAATCCAGACAACCATGACCCTAAACTCAGAAGGACCAGGTTCCAAATACGAGGTTTGTTCAAAAGAAAAGGTGAATTTTAAATTTTCGCGGGCTGTGTACATTCGATTATCGTTTTTTTTTGTTATGTTGGTACACATATGTTTGTAAAAGCATTATCAGTCATTTTGGATTAGTGGTTTGTTTTTGACAACTGGAAAGGTTATTCACGTTTTTGTGTGTTCTTCGATTTTTTACTTTTGAAAAAAATGGATCAAAGAATATGTATTAAATTTTGCGTTAAAAATGAAATAAAGTGCTCCAACGCACTTAAAATGTTGACTGTGATATTCGGCAAGTCTACTTTGTCTCAAAAAAGTGTTTATAAGTGGTACGAGCGCTTTACAGAAGGCCGAGAAGATGTTAATGACAATGAGCGTCCTGGAGTTGCAACCACGTCAACAAACGAAGAAAACGTCGAAACAGTGAAGAGGTTTTGGAAAATCGTCGAATCACTATTAAGGAAGTTGCAGAAAATGTTGGCATATCAATCGGCTCATGCCATGCAATTTTCTTGGATGTTTTGGGCATGAAACGTGTGGCAGCGAAGTTTGTTCCGAAATTGCTAAATTTTGAGCAAAAGCAACGTCGCATTAGTATCTCTCAGGAGTTGTTGAATGACGTCAACGACGATCCAGATTTGCTCGAAAGGGTCATAACTGGTGATGAAACGTGGATATACTCGTATGGTTATGACGTCGATACCAAAGCCCAATCATCCCAATGGAAGCGGCCAGAAGAGCCAAGACCGAAAAAAGCACGCCAAGTTCGATCAAATGTGAAGGTTTTGCTCACTGTTTTCTTCGATTACAATGGCGTGGTGCGTCATGAGTTCTTGCCAACAGGTCGTACTGTTAATAAGGAATACTACAAGGAAGTTATGCAACGTTTGCGTGAAGCAATACGGCTCAAACGATCGGATTTGTGGAAAAACAAATCATGGATTTCGCATCACGATAATGCACCAGCTCACACATCAATGCTTGTTCGTGATCGCTCCCTGCGAGTTTTTCCTATTCCCGAAACTAAAGAGACCAATGAAAGGAAAGCGTTTTGCCACAATTGATGAGATAAAGTCAGAATCGAAGAACGAGCTGATGGCCATACCGAAAAGCGCATTCCAGAAGTGCTTTGAGGATTGGAAGAAGCGCTGGCATAAGTGCATTATATCTGAGGGGGATTGCTTTGAATGGGAGAAAATGGATATTTATGAATAAATAAACACTTTTCGAAAAAAATCGAAATTCACCTTTTCTTTTGAACAAACGTAGTACATATATATTTATATTTTTAATCTTGTACTTTTACGCCTTATCTGAGAGCGGACGACATTCTTCGTATTATCCGTGGAGAGGTAACCATTCAGAATCAAAACTTCGCTTAAAAAAGCTTGGTCTATATTTAGTGACCAAACCTCAATAGCTAAGTACTTCTTAATTTCTTATTTTTCTCACTCTTTTCAACATCAAAAAAAATCCCGAGGGGATAGGGGATAGGGGATAACATAATGCTATCTATTTCAGACATTTCGAACTCCCATGCGGAATTAAATAAAAATGTATAAAACGCTAAAATTAATCGTAGTTTTAACAAAATATGCGTCGTTATTATTTAATTAATAAAGGTCTTCTTTCGCCAGTCCAACTTTCATTTGTCTGTCAGAAACACACAATTTTAGCTAATTTAATGTTTCGCTTCCATCGCCTCTTTACTGAACTCCACAACGTATGAGAACCGCGAACCTACTTTACTCATTATTTATACTCCACCTTACAATAATTTAACTATTGAATCAACCGCCCTAGAAAATTATAGTTTTTTTATGTCTAAGTATTAATTACAAAAAATTGTTCTAATTGTTAAATGATGTTAAATAAAGATCAAAGACATTATTTGTAATTCAACGAATTCATCAACATTTTAATAGTTTCAAGACCTAGACTAATTTTTAGCACCTCTATTACAAAAACGTTATAATTTCAGTAGGGTCCGAATGGTCATGAACTCCATAGCGTAGTGGTCTGCGCATTTGACTTTGAGTCGGGTGAAATGAAGGTTAAATTTAGGTACGGAGTAAAAGTACACATCATAAAATAAAGTAAGAGGACAGTGAGAAAATATTAGAATAACATTTAAATTATACAAATTAAAAGAGAGAAAGAGACAGATAATATGAATTAAAAAAAGAAAAACATCAACTGAGAAGGTGATTAAAGAACAATGAGAATTTTTATGAGTTTACAGGAAATATACCTAATATTGGACGACTGGACAAATTATGACCAATTTTGTATAAAACCGCAGAGAATATCCTGTGGTCTTGTACGAAGTCATTATTTTTTCATTTTATTAAATGTGTCAAACCAAAAAGTGATTGCTTTCTACGAAAATACAGATTATTTACTATGGGGTAGGCCTTCCGTAAAACCGGCAGTATTATCGCATCAAGTTTCGCCCCGCGAAGCCCATTAAACTGATACATTTCCCCGCCTGCACTTTATCTCGGCCACGTAAATAGTGCAACTCGTGATAAAGATCGATATATCACGCGGCCGGGCAGTTACGGGCTACGCAGATCGCAGTCTGCAGCCCGCCACATTCCGGCGTCAGCGCTGAAAGCAAAGGGGAGCGAGGAGTCTCGCTCATTTGCTCGTTCGGCTGTATCGAAAAAGTGAAGCTCCGCAGGCGGTGTTCAATCGGCGCCAATCCGCGTGAATGCGGCCGAAGTTACACGCGACCAGATGAAATTTGCCATCGCACACTACCCGCCTCGGCAAAGGTACCGATTAGCGTTGGTTAAACTTCAATGTTTTGTGAATGCTTCAAGAATTATTAGTTCTTTAAAATGAACCCTTCCAAGTGAACACTTCAATTGAAGTCGAACTCGCGGTAGAGATTTGAAAACAAAAAGAACTAGAACTGGTTCCTCGTCAACAAAATCACGTACCAGTCGGTAGCGCTTTGAAACTGGAACCAGTTCCTCACCGAAAAAGCTATGAAAAATGAAGACTAAAATGATCTACTAACTTTAATTGAAGTATTTGTTAAAGTTAGTAGAATGAACTACCATCTTCAGTTGAAATATCAGTTCAATAAAATGAAGTTATTGAAATGAATGAACGCTAAAATGAACTACCGACTTCAATTGAAGATTTGTTCAATGAACAATGAATGAAGTAGGAACTGTTGCCAAAAGAAGTAGTTCTTTCAAAGTGGTCACAACGCTAGTACCGATGGAATTTGTCGTGACACATTACCCGCCTCGAAAAGGGTGCCACCTAAAAACGGGCGGAGAGGAGAGCGCGCCAACACTGCACGGTGGTATTAAACTAAAAAAACGTTCGTAAACGCCGGATATTTCAGAGCAGAATTTTAATGCAAATACGTCTCATGATGGTTTTTTTTACCACATACGAATCTACGGAAACACAAATTTAAGAAAGCTCTGAAGCTGGGAGGAAGGGAATTCTTAATATTTTTTCGCTGCGTCATTGCTTTCGAAGCGGTAAGGCGCTTGATTACGACACAGAAAGTGTCTGGTTATATTCCAAAAATTTTATCTCATACTTTGTGGTGTGTGTAAGTGGAATGTGAATTTTATTTTTATTTGATTTTTATTACTCTCATAATTTAAGTTCTATGGTGTTTTATTACAAATATTATAATGGAATTTTAACGTGAATCAAGGTAGATACTCATTGTTGCATTTATAACGTTAAGACATGAACTCATAGAATTTAGCAACACGTAAATGTTTAGTATAACTACCAAATAGGTCTCATAGAAAACCGTTAGTTATTTAACAGTTTCACAAATAAACATAATGTGCTTTATAGAGTTATAATAAACCAAATCAACTAGTGCTGTATCGGGCTCCAACGTTGTGTCGACAGCCAGAAAACTAGGATAAAATAGTTAATACAAAAGCAAAACCGTTTTTGAAACCTTACCATAATTTACGAAAATCATGTTATAAAACACACATTCATATTTATTTATTTATTTATAAACTAACGGACTACTGTCCAATTACAAAACAAAAAATAACACGAAACGGAAAAGAAGAGCAACATAGAAAGAACAGCAAATACACAATATTAAAATGAAGCAATGATAAAAATAGAACAAAATGCACATAATAAAGAACATTCAACTCAAAGCCAAGGTCAAGTCAAAGTTTTAATAGAATCGTAAAGAATGACCAAAATTATTTAGACTGATACCAAATAATTCAAGACCATGGCTTACGTTAACAAGTCTCGACATTCTGGACAGTGGAGAATGATACCCATAATTAGTAGTGATGATTGAGGAACAGCAATTCATTGTTTCTGAATCTACGGCAAGGAATGTTGAACTGAATGAGTTGCAATAAAGAAGGTGAGTCAATTATATAATCAGTTATCATAATATCTTATTACCATTATTTTTTTTTAAATATTGCAATGTAATATTATTATTGAACTAAGCTCCTGCTGACAAGCTGCTTGCAGTAGTTTAGCGGGTACCAATTCCCATTGTGTAAAATAACATTATGCATGCGTAGAAAATACGATATTATTATCGAAGTGTTATTTGGTCTGTGGAGGGCTTGTAAATTACATTATCATTTGTCCGCCCGATTACCGCGGAGAACTGTTACGGTTGCCATTTCCGAAACAACTTGCAAAATGGTTGAGTTGCACTCGGAGTTTGGCGGTAACTTTAGCAGTCCGCTTTAGGAGATTAATTTAACGCGATATTTTCCGGAATCTAGTCGGGATATGTTAGTTATCCAACTACCTTCACGTAATCGACTCAATATACGTAACTTCATAACGTGCGCGTGTCGCAACCGTCTAACGACTCTGGGACAGCAGAACCTCTAATTCAGGAAATGGGGTAAGGCACTTTATGGGATTTTGGAGAGAGAGATTGCTTTTCAGATCTAGTGACGACCTCCATGATTGGGCTTGACTACGCATCCAAATGCCGCGGATTCAAATCCCAGAGTGGCTAAATATATAACATACGAGTATATAAATAAAATCAATTTGTGTTATTTCACGTTAAATTAATTTAAAATAGTAAATCGTCGCTGGAAAGGCAAAAAGGCTTAACCGATATGGCCAAAAAAATGTTAAATATGCAGTTTTGATCAGTTTTGTTTCTGCGTCCAATGCTCTGACTCTCGTTTGATTTTGAAGGCTTTTGTGGCCCTTCAGCCGTCTTAAATATATTTACCATTTGGAAGAATTCTAGACTAAGCGTCAAAAGTTTGGAACTTTTTTAACTTTTGTCACTTCAATTTATTTATAAATTAACGGACTAAAGTTCAATTACTAAAAAGACATAAAACACGAAATGGGGAAAAAGAGCAACAGAGAGAGAACAGCACATACATAATATTAAATGAAGCGATGACAAATAAAGGACAAAATAAACATAAAAGAGAACATTCAAGCCATGTTCTAGTCAAGGTTTTGGTAGAGTCGTAAAGAATGACAAAAATCATTCAGACTGCTACCAAAAATTAACTCAGTGAGAGCATTAAGTTACCTGAGTTAACTTTTTTTTCAAAATCCAACCAGGTACTGAAGACTTATGAATTTTACTGTAAAAAAACATAAAAACTTTAAAGTGCTCTTGTGTAAACTTCACAAAATGGCGCTTCAGCTCTTTTGCCTTTCCAGCGCCGATATACTCGTAGTATATTTGCGGCACGATAAAGTGTGGAAAATAGTCTATATATCGCCTTGGTGAAAGACCACCTCTCAGAATCGAAACGCCTTGCTTGAAATGGCTAGCCGTGTTTGGTGATCAGATCTGAATACTCAGGTAACTACGCATACTTTACGAAATAACTAATTGTAACTTATCAATCTTCTTCTTCCCTATTTGCTTTCCCTACCAACGTGACCGCTGTCACATAACATATTTGTAAACTTATCGATGTATTAATATGAAATTAATTGTTCCGCCTAATTGCGTCGCGAACTTAATACGCCGCGGCCTGCACAATGGTAACTGTCAGCAGCACAGACAAAGCAAATTTCACCGGTGCTGGGTATCGACGGCTCGGAGCTGCAAGCCCTGATTCAATAAAACGAAGGATAAAAGTTAACTGACTTATTGAGTTCCCCGCAAGACAGGTACTGCCTTTGCCAGATACTTATCTCGCCTCGCAGTCTGGCAGAATGTTAGTTTGATAGTTGTGAGCTTTAAAATATAACAGGATCATGATATTACATAGCACACAGGGGCTCAATGAAAGCTATCTATTCTCGGGGCGCAGAAACTTTTTGAAGAGAAATTTTATAAAGTGTTTCTTCATATTGTTATGTCAGAAAGCAGTTGCAATGTGGCTTGTTGCAGATTATTAGAGGAAATTAATTTGACCAATTATTTTATTTAGCTAACTAACCGTCAGGCCGTTTACCGCAGGGGTAGGCAAAAAAGACGGACCCCGAAAAACTCTGTCTTGGCATAAACTCTTTGCTTCATTCACATTCATACATCGTCTCATACATATTATTGTGTTATTTCGACTTTTCACATGACTCGACTCAAGTATTTGATTCACTGGATCATGCCATGTCTTTTTCGGGCGCCCCCGACTTCTCATTCCATTCACTTTCGCGTCATGTTTAATTGTCATATTTAAATCAGAAAAATCAAAAATACTTATCACATAACTAAATTTGATTTTGTGTTTTATTTTATTTGGGAGACCAACACTTAACATGCAAATTAGGTAAAATATTAAATGGGTATTACACATTTAAAAAATTGAAACACAGGGTAAACAGGTTTTTGTTTTCAATCAAGGAGCAGATTATTTTGGAACAGCATTTCATTTGTAGTTTTTGACAAGGGTTTACAAATTTTAGGAATTATTGATTTCAATAATATCATGTGTTATGCTGTTATATTTCGCCTTTATTAAAAGCCAACTAGAGTATAATTCTCCTGTCTGTAACTCACATTACAATGTTCATGTTCGAGCTTTAGAAAGAGTACAAAATAACGTTTTACGCTTTGTGACCTTTAAAGTGGGTATTTCAGGAAATTCATTGGACTATAATGATCTGCTAAATGACATGAAGATGCTTAAATTATCAGACAGAACGATTTTCAATGACTTCGTACTTCTGTATATAGTGTGGTGCATGTGATTATTTACGATTGCTTGCAATTATAAATTTTTGTCATTGCATAGATTACTAATGCAGGAAAATAATTATGCAGCGTTCTTTAAATTCATTAGAAGATTTTCATCAAAATCTGTTCCTCACTACAATTTTTTTTTGTCTCTGAAATACTATATCTTAATTTTTTCGAAGGAAGCAAAAACTTGGGGGTGTGACATTGTATATTAAATAAAACAATAAACTTTGTAAAACACCACTTTATTAGAGTTAATCACCAGCCAGGTTTCGCTTTTCTCAAGCTTCTTCAGGGCTTTTACATCAACTTGATGTTTCAAGTTGATGTAAAAGCCCTGAAGAAGCTTGAGAAAAGCGAAACCTGGTTGGTGATTAACTCTAATAAAGTGGTGTTTTACAAAGTTTATTGTTTTATTTAATATACTATATTTTAAATTTGCTTTTATGCCCCTGATATACTATATTTTAAATTTGCTCTTATGCTCCAAAAAATGTGAAAATCAGCTAAATTTAAATTGATTATGATATAGTGATTGTGTCCTGCCAGAAGTGACTTGCCAGGTAAGTATGTTGCTGTATATTTATAAAAACTAGGAATAATATTAAGTAGAAATTAAGATTAGTACAGCGCCCTTGGGGTGATTTTTCACAAAAACGGCGCTATACAAATTATCCAAATATTATTATTATTAGTATTTTTGATTCGTCACTTAAGGTTCAGCACCCAATAAAGGCGTTAAACGTCACTTTGTAGCATTCTAACACAAGCAATATTGCACTTGATTTATCTATTCATTTTACATGTGCAGTTAGGAAAATTTCTAAGGTTTCCAGTGAATAAAAATAAAATACATTTATCTTTTAAATTCTATAAAAAATATACTAAAATATCAGTAAAGGGTGCAGGGAAGGCATTTCTGAACGATTTATCTAAAAATCCAGTATGTATTTTATACAGAATTCAAAAGATTATAGTAAAATAATTGTATTCACTATGTTGTATTTTTTTCTTCTTCCTAACTAACGGTATAGAATTAACAGTATTATCATTATCATTTGTAGTATTGCTTGTAATAGAAAGCCAATATCTGTGTATTTTTGGGTACTGACCCTTAAATGAAAGATTTTTGCTCTGACATTTTTGCCATTCAACATGACTTATTTATAATATTTTATGTGTACTATTTTTGTTCACATTATTTCTTTATATCTGGTAACTTATACTAATATACCGTTGAAATAAATAAACAAAATTTAACATTTTACGTTAATGTGGCTGTTTCATTAATAAGTATATTTCACGCATTTCGATTTATCGCATACAATTATAGTGGACTTTCTAAAATATCTGCCATTTACCAAAAATTCCATTTGCTAAGCGACGCATGCAAGCACATTAAAGTTTTTTTTATGTTTTACGTCAAAATTCATAAATCCTCAGTATCTGGTTGGATTTTGAAAAAAAAAGTTAACTCAGGTAACTCAATGCTCTCACTGAGTTACCCGAAGTGAAAACGTGTGTTTTCATTTCAGTAGCGTAACATTATTGACTAGCAGGTAAAAATCCCTCTACAGTGGGTGTTTTGCTGCTAGAATTTGCGGGCGGATTTCTGTTTGGTTCCGCACATTTTTAGTGTAAAGAACCATTTATAGGGCTTGGCCCTTTTGTATGACTAACAACTGCCATCTGCCAGTATATAATATAGCAACTAACTAATCGTCACGTAGTTTTCCCTAAGGAGAAGTCATAGAGGATAGACCGATAAGCAACTTTGTATTGGCACACGCTCCTTGCTTCATACTCTTCTGTTACTATGACTTTTGGCATGACTTGGCTCAAAGTATTTAATTCACTCGCTCGTGGCATACCTTCTTCGGGCATTCTTGACTTTTTCTACCACACACTTTAGCATAACCAATTTGCATTGATCTTTATGGATTTGTAGCAATGCATTTCTTGATACATTTTATTAAAATTCAAAACTTGGAAATCATAAAAAAAAATCATCCGTTGAGTAATCCTATGGCTTTTTAAAAATCGTTTTGATTAGTCTTCTTTGGACTATTTCGAGTGGCGCTAAGTTGGTTTTAACTTCCACTGCTTAATATTCCGTATTGCAGAATAGATTGAGCCAATACATGGTAGGCCTTAGTAACACATTTTTTGTACAATGTTTATTCATTTGAGGAATATGTGATATACTTTTCGTATTTTTTTATAGTTTGCGTAATATGACCAGTTCACTTAATATGTTGGTCTATTGTAATACGTAAATATTTCATTTGACCCTTTTTTGTCAGCGTAGAGCATTCAGATGATTTGTAATTTTCAGGGAAATTTGTAAAAGAGTTACGAATAACAATATTTGAATGTACTGTTGGAAGGATTTTGTCAGAGAGTTTAAATGTGATAAAGTAAGTTTTTTCCGAGTTAAATGATGGATAATTGTCGTCAAGCTAATGCTACGAGTTGTTTATTTCTACATTCGCACTTCGATAGGTTTCTTCCCATGTTTTTTTTTCGAAGACTTAAACTCTGTCATCAGGAAAAAATATGATGTTTCCAATCTTCGAAATTGAAAGTATGTTATTTATATAAATGAAAAATAAAATAGGACCTAATACTGTTCCTTGAGGGATTCTAAATTCAGAAAATTTGTGTTGGCTAAATTGATTATTAATTTTTACGTGTTGGTGTCGTATAAAGAGGATGCTTTTAAACCATTATTTTACTGTTCTTTGAATACCAATATTTTCTAATTTTTTTATCAGCTTCCTATGACACATACCGTCAAATAAAGTTAGTGTTTTACTTACTTGGTAAGAGTCTCAAGCGAGGAAGTGTAGATAGTGCCTCCGACGTCGATGTGCACGGGCGCAGAGAAACGGCTGGCGCCGGCCACGCAGGGGATGCCGGTGGGCTTGCCGGTGTGCCCCTTGGCCTTCTCCCCGCCGGGGTGACCCCCGTGGCCCGGCGGGCCGGGGCTCGCCGCGCTGGCCACGGTGGGCGAAGTGGTTGGAGACACGCCGGGGGAGCTCAGCCTGCAAGAAGGCTGGTTAATACCACGTTTCGTAAACACCTCCAGAACAACAATAAGGAAATGCAGCCAACTTTAAAATAAATAAAAAATCTACGTTTTCGCAGTGGAACAAACTTGCAAGGTTAAGCTTAATCCCCAGTGAAAACGGGCCAGATTCTAAATGATACGAGCTTTATGCATTGTTATAGTGCTATAGTGGACACTTTTTTACAACGTGTTCTGAGGTCTGTCCACATTTATATAATGCAGAGTCTTAAAGCCTCTAATTGTGTTCCATGTACAAACAGGTGCTATGACTGCTTGGAGGCTTTAGCGTTGTTCAAAAAGTAATCCTCAGCCTTAAGTAATCTGGCATTTTCTATAATGCCTTCTATCTTATCACCGTAGAGCTCAAAAAATAATAAATACGGATAGTTATTTGTGTACTGCCTACTGTATTTGCGTGCAAAACACGTTTTTTTAAGTGATTCAATTTGGGTTGATAACAATGTCATCGATGATTTATTTATATAATTGATTGAAATTTTAGTATACATATCTCGTCATTTATAGTTACTTTTCATATTTAGTTTTCTTTGCGACAAAACTTTTCAATTCTCTATTTTGTGCACAACTGCATGCAAGTAGGTACGTGCAGACGATATCAGCTCGATAAATGTATAATACGTTAAAATGTAAATAAATATGTTCCCTCCCTCCTACAATATGAGTCTCCAAAAAATACAGATTCACAGCGGAATTTCACATAGTGGAGTTAGTGTAATTTTTTTTAAGGAGGTGAGCTTAAATTTTTATTTCTATAGCTTTTCACGAGCTACAGATAAGGAATATCAGTCCTGGAGAATTGCGTTAGACTGCGAATTCGCCATAATAATCTAAATCTTCCGTTTTAATTGGAGGCACACGCAAATAACACGCATTAAGCTGCATTTATAACTCGAGCAGGCGAGAGATTTCTGTAATTGAGCGATATCAAGAATCCATAAACAGAACGCAATTACTTTGCTGTACGGTAAATGTGATATAACAAACAGGTGAGTGGAAAAACTATTTGTATCCGCCATACAAGGTAAGCACTTATAAATAAACAAATGAAAAAATAACTTTGTATAAGACCACAAATATTATTTTAATGTTTTTGACCGACCGGTTTAGCTTAGCCTAAGCATCATCAGGGTACAAAATTAAACTAAACAAAAAATACAGAGGGAGAACAAATTATAAAATAAAATAACAAAACAATGAGAAAACAAAGGAATAATTTTATAATAATTTTATATAATAGTTTGTCACCTTTCTTTAGAATTGAAGATTTTTTTCTAAAATAATTGTTTGTATAAAAGTCCTGTCGTATTTCGGCAGGAAGATTTAAAAGTTTTTTTTTAATTTCTTTGAATATGTCAACCACAAAGTGATTGCTTTCTACGAAAATATTTATAAATAATTTCAAGCGAACACATTTTTTCAAATCTAAAATTCGGAAAAAAAAGTTACCGGTTTACAAAACTCCGGTAAAAAACCGGTCAACAATACATGTAAGCAGCTAATATGATACATTCTCATGCTAACCAGAACTTCATGCAACTTATGAGTATATATCGATTGTAATGAAAGCCGTGCGATGGTTTATTGATGTATGGTAACTGCGAGCATTCTCAGTTGCTGATGTTCATGGGAAGAAATAAAATAAAATCGTATAAGCCTAAAGATAAAGATTTTATTTTGTTTTCAATATCCGACTGGTTTCGCTTAGCCTAAGCATCATCAAGAAACAAAATTAAAGTAAACGCAAAATACATATCTATGGTTTAAAAGTTTATTTTGTAGAACTCCATTTTAATTTTTGGGTTTCTTATTTTTTATTTAAACAATAATTATTATTATTTTAAATTATTGTTTAAATTAAATTAAAAAACATTAAAAAAACAAACAAACAAACAAATAAACAAACAAACAAACAAGCAAAATATTTTTAACAACCCACTATATATATATATTTTAGTTTAATTATGTACTGAAAAAAGTTATTATTTCATTTTCATTAAATATGTCAAACCACAAAGTGATTGCTTTCTACGAAAATATATTATAAATTATTTATTTTTCTCAATAACTTCGTTATTAAGAAATTTCGTTTGATATATCTAAACGAACTGATTTTTAACGTTAGACTTTGGAAAATAGACGTCAAGTGGGAATGCTGTATGTGTTCTACCAATATTATATATCAATGGAAAGTGCTCCAAAGAACTAGCGTCATTGATCGCAGGCGTGCTCACTGCGCAGCGTTGACATTACAAGTCGTTATATGACTCACTCTTGTCCTTCTCAGCTCGGCCGTGGAAAGATCTTCTGGCCTTTGTATCTCCTCACCCCTACAACACGGGTACCTTCTTCTCTCAGGAGCACTTGTTTCTCGGTTTATATTAACTCTTCTCACAACATCCTCAATAGCGCAAAAATACCCCGCCACTGCACATATTTTCGAAGAGATGGTCACATTATGAAAAAACATTAATTTAAAACAAATTTCGTTCTGTGATTTCTCAATTCATGAAGCGTGTGAAGCAGCAATGGTAAATGACAGTTTCTACGACAGAAGAAAACAACAGCGAAACAAAAAAGGTTTTTAAACACACAATCGATGGTGTTGATGATGCAGAATGATAATAGAGACGACTAGGTACAGTGGAACCTCAGATTGCGAGCAACTTGGTTTGCGAGTGTTTCGCAAGACGAGCAAAACTTTTGAGTAAAATTGACCTTGATCAACAACAATGTCTTGCAATACGATGAATTTATCTTTGAAATGTGGGAAATAGTGAACATTTCGTAGAAAATCACCAGCCGAGTAAGGCGCTAATGGCAATAGACAATTTGACGGCCTCCATGGTCGAGTGGTAAGACGCTCGACTACGAATCCAAAGGTCGCGGGTTTAAACCCGGCGTGCGCACATAAATTTTATTTAATCAATATGTGTCGTAACACGTGTGATCTATATAGAATAATATAAAGTATATTTGCGACACGTTCCAGAGTAGATACTCTAAGCATCGTCCTAGTGAAATACCACCATTCACAATCGAAACGTCGCTTGAAATGGCTTTAGCCGTGTTTGGGGACCAGATCTGAATAGCCAGGTACTTCCCAACCTTCCTCTTCCCAATCTCTCCCTTCCCCACTACCTTCAGGATCACAACATACCCTATTTGGGGATGCCATAGTATCACTGGCTCTAGACGGTTGGGAGCAGTTGAGACTCTTGTGCGGTATTCATATAAAAAATAAAAAAGGGCAATGTAATGTCACATTTCTGTGGAATCTTAAATAAAGTAAGCAATTTATTTTTTTTAAATTGATTTTATTTTTTTATATTTATTTTATAGTGAATACCGCACCAGAGTCCCAATTGCTCCCAACTCGTCTAGAGCCAGTGAGACTATGGCATCCCTAATTAAGGTATGTTGTGACGTTGAACGGGATGGGGGAGGGATGGAAATGGGGAAAAGGAAGAGATAGGTTGGGAAGTACCTGGCTATTCAGATTTGCTCACCAAACACGGCTAAAGCCATTTCTCATAGTGGTCTTTCAACAGGGCGATACTTAGAGTATCTACCACTCTGGGACGTGGCGCAAATGTACTGTATATTATTTTATATTAATTAAATGTGAAATAAAACATATTACCGGGATTTGAACCCCCGACCTCTGGATTCGTAGTCGAGTGTCTCGAGTGTCTTTACCACGTAGGCCGTCGCGTGTACCGAGAAAGATAAATTGTTAAAACGGAGGTAAGTGAATACGTAATAAAAGAGGTTTTAAACACACAAAGCGATGGTGTGAATGATGCGGAATGATGGTGAAGATGAGTAGGAACTTGTAATTTTAATGCCTGATCTTACCTCTTCTTGAGGGGGGCGCAAATAGGCGGGGGGAACACGATTCCCACTTCCTGCCTGCTACAGCTGGCCATATGCACGTTAGCAAGGACCTGTTCCGCGGTCAGGTCTTTCAGTTCCTCCATATTAAGTAAATCCAACTCCATATCGGGGGAAATTACACATTCCACTTTTTCCCTGCATAAAGTTAGATGCATTAAGTTTTACCTAGTCTTAATTTTATTCACACCAGTTGCCTGTGTTGAGTTGATTTTTCGTGTAAAATTTCAACTTGCATAATGACACTATACGTTTATTTGGTTACCCATTTGATAATAATAATAATAATAATAATAATAAATGGATAACTTTTATAGCGCCGTTTTTGTGGGAAAATCACCTCAAGGGCGCTTTACAAATTAATTTATCTAACCTATAATTTATCACTTAAGCTTATAACTAATAACTAACAGTTAAGATTTATTACTAATGGCTTACACCTAATAATTTCAACCAGTGACTTACTATAAGGACTTATAGCTTGTAACTAACAGTGAAATAGATGCTAATATTAAAAAAAATAATATTTACAGACATTTATAAATGTCAGACGAACTAAATTGGCTAACAGTGAAATAGATGCTAACATTAAAAACATTAATATTTACACATACAATTAAATTAAAAATAAAACTTATAACTAACTTATTACCAAATTATTTACAACGTGGATATTCACAAACATAGTACAAGGAAATGCAAAGAAATCAGACTACCAGAAAGAATAAATCCAATAAACAAAAACAGTTTACTCTATAAATAGATGAATTTTTACAATGTGCTGCCGGAAACCATGAGAATTATACTAAGTAACAAATTAAAATTGGCGACAAAAAAATGGCGAACAACTTGCAGAAATCGTTAAAAAAGTCGCAGCTGCAGCAGGAGTAAATATAAAACACGCTGATATCTCAGCAGCAACGCGAGCCACGGATAGAAGACCAAATGCTCCACCTAAAATTGTTGTCAAATTTATGGACACAAATATAAAAAATCTCATTCTATCAAAAAAAAGGGAAATTGACCTAAACTTATTAAAAGAATTAACAAACGAAGTAATATACATCGGAGAAATAATTACTCCATACCGCAAAGAAATTCTATGGAAAACAAAGCAACTAGCAAAAGAAAAAAAATACGAATTCGTATGGTTCAAACATGGAAAAATAATGGTTAGAAAATGTCACAATGATAAAATCATATACGTCAATCACCTGGACGACTTACATAAATTAAACTAACAAAACCCCAAAATAAACCAATCATAATAAAATATCCCAAAATGGATGAAGAAACTCTAATAACAAACAAACCAGGAAATCTGTCAACTTTAAAAACAATTTTAATATACTGAACCAAAATATACGTAGTATCAACAAAAATTTTGATGAACTTCAAATACTAATTAAGAACCTAATAATAAATTTAGATATAATCATCCTGACAGAATGCTGGATAAAAGACAAGTATTCACCTTTACATGTTAACGGCTACATCTCTTATGCAACAAAAATGAACTATACACAAAATGACGGTGTAATAGTATATATTAAAGATGACCTTTAAAACTGAAGTTAATGAAATTAAATTCACAAATGCAAACTTGTTTGAAAATCAAAATAGGAAATGAGACAACGATATTAGCCATTTATCGATCACCAGCAACAAATGACATCAATCCATTTCTTTGAAAACACTTTCCAATGAACTTAGTCTACAAAAAAATACAAAAAATGTATTCCTCATCGGAGACTTAAATATAGATATATTAGAAAACGGACATCCAAATAGAACTGAATATCTACAAACACTAGCTTTTAATGGCCTTAAAAGTATGATAAATAGTCCTACGCGAATATATAATGATAGCAAAACGTGCATCGACCACATATTCGGTAAAACTACTAAATCAACAAACTCTATCATATACACCTCTACCATGACCGACCACTATGCAACTTTATTGTCCATTAAAAAAAAAAAAATACTTAGTACTCAACCATACCCAATTGTTCTGCAAATGAAAGAAACACGATGGCCTGAAATTAAACAACATCTACTAAACACAAACTGGATGAAAATACTAAAAAACCTTGATGCAAATAATGCCTGGAGTAAATTTATTGAATATATAACACACATTATCACGTCAAATACCAAATCAACAGAAAAAAAGATTTCTCACAAAAACAAACATCTCAAACCATGGATAACTCAAAGCGTCATTAACTGCATTAGAAAAAGAGATGAATTACACAGAAAAGTTAAACAAAATCCTTATGATATATTTATACTACGATACTACAAAGATACAGAAACATCTGCAAAAATGTTTTACGTAATGTTAAAGAAAACTATTATAAGAAGAAAATAGACGAATGTAATAATGACTCCCGCAAACTATGGAAGATCATTAATGAAATTACAAATTCAAAACCTTCTCTTAACCACAAGACCATTGACGAACTAGACATTGATAATAATCAAATTTCATTCACAAATCATCCGGACAAAGTTCTCGATTACATAAATGATTTTTTCACTAATATAGGGTCACAATTAGCAAAGAAAATAAAACAAAATACAACAAAAAAAATTGCAACAGAAACTGAAGAGAAATTTAACCAGGTTAATAAACTGAAGTTATCTCAAATAACCAGTAATGATATCAGAAACGTGATTGCAACCCTTGATGCTAATAAATCATCGGGAAATGATATAATCTCAAATAAAACAATAAAACAATTACAAAAACGAACTGACCTTCCTTTGACATATTTAGTAAATCTTTCCATATCAAAAAGTGTCTTCCCTTCTTGTCTTAAAAAAGCCACAGTTATACCCATATATAAAAATGGAAACAAAAGGATATATATAATTATCGACCTATAAGTCTCTTAAACTCATTTTCAAAGATCCTGGAAACTGTCATGAAAAAAAGCAAATTGTACAATTTCTAGAACATAATAAAATATTATCACCATCCCAATACGGTTTTAGAGAGAAAATCTAAGTACCACTGATGCCATAGAAAATCTTACAAACATAGCCATAAAAAAATATAGACGAAGGAAAAAAATGTTTGGCCTTATTTATAGACCTTCAAAAAGCTTTCGACACAATAGACCATAAAATACTATTATCCAAGCTTAAACAAATAGGAATGGCTGAAACAACAATGGATTTATTAACAACTTACATAACAGGGCGAGAACAACATGTTCAGATTGGCAAACAAAAGAGCAAACCATTGCCTTTAAACTACGGCGTCCCTCAAGGAAGTGTATTGGGACCGATTTTATTTATCATCTACATAAATAATATCACGAACCTACCCATTAAAAAGGAAACATTATCAGTTTTGCTGATGATACCGTTTTGATGTTTCAAGAAGAAAACTGGACGGAAACATTTAACGTTGCTGAACGAGGGCTTAATGAACTTCAAAATTGGCTTCAAATAAACTTTCTCACCCTCAATGTCAGCAAAACTAAATATTTAACGTTCTCCATAGACTCAAGGAATCAACCAGGGCAAGCACTACACCTCAAATTACATGAATGTCAAAGAAATAATATCCAATGTCGCTGCCCCATTATAACTAAATCACAAAACATAAAATACCTTGGAGTAGTAATTGATGAAAATCTTAAGTGGGACCTACACATCAAAGGTATTACAGAAAAAAGCTCACAAGTCTTATATATTTCTTTAAAAACCTTAGAAATGTGGTAAATAAAAATGATATGAAAAAGTCTACTACGCATTATGTCACTCTCGAATCGAATATGGAATCATGGGATGGGGATCTGCAACATCTAAGTACATACATCAAGTGAATACCATCCAAAAGGGGAATCATAAAAACTATTCTTAAAGTACCCATAAGAACACCTTCGATAGAAATCTTTAAAAGTTTTGATGTACCCAATGTACTACAAATATATGCCAAAAAATATACTATTAAAACTATTCAAAAATAAGGAACCCTCCCTGGACCACGCATCCATGACACTAGATCAAATCAAAACGATATAAAAAACATACCATATTATAAAACCGCATTCGGACAAAGAAACTGTACATATTTAGCAACAAAACTCCACAACATCCTTCCTCCGGATATAAAACAAATAGAAAAACTAAACGAGTACAAATCAAGAATTAAAGTCTGGCTGAAAGAAGTCAATGAGATAACATTAAAAGCAGTAATAAAAACTACATAGAAGACGCACCAAATTAGATGACATGAAATAACATAACTCTAGTCCGCCTCAGCACAGGACCCCCCTAGTGAGGAGGACTAAGAAGAAAAGAAGAAAAAGAAAAGAGAAAAAAAAAAAAAACGATAATAACAAAGAGTGTTACAATTATAATAATTAATGTACCTAATTTATCTTTACTGCTATCTCTGTTAACATTTTCACACATACATCATATTTTGTATTTGCATATTTTCTCATTTATATAGATGCTAAATAAAAAAATAAATAAATAAAAAAATAGCCTGCAAGAACTATATAAAATACATGAGTATGTTATATCAAGTAGTATATTACATTAGTTGTGACATCGTCTCTAGAAATGGCGTGAAACTCTTAGGTGTTTATCTAAATGCAGATCTTTCACTCAGATCCCAGATAACGAAAAAAAGTAAGCGCAGGTCTCTTTAACCTGCGTCAAATTAAATCCAGATGTTGGTAAGCTCATACGTTGCGTCACAACTCGATCACACTGACAGACTTCAGTCAGTCTTGAACGCCGCAGCAAGGCCGACAACCGGCGTTTCCAAGTTCTCCTATATATCGCAACATCTTAAGAAGAACCTTCACAGGTCTAAATGTCCTAAACGGATCCAATTCAAATCACGATGGATGATTTTTAAAGCAAAACATGGCATGGCACCGCCTTACTTGTCGGAACTGTGCATTCCAAGCGATACTGATACGAGATAAGCAACTCCTTGATCAGCATCTTCAACGCCAGTGACTTACAACCAAAACCTATAACTGGAGTGACTTAAAATTAATGACCTAAGTAATTTTAAAAGAAGTATTTGTCAGTATAAACAGAATGGAAAATTTATGGAAATGAGTGCCTGAAAAAGTGAGTCTTTAGTTTGGATCTAAATTCTGTCGGGCTGGTTATGCATCTCAATTCCATAGGAAGTTTATTCCAAGCCTTAGGGCCGGATACTCCAAATGCACGGTCACCAAACTTAGTGTTCGGATTGCGTTTAGGTTCCTTCAACCTTCCGATAGCAGATGATGTCGCCGATCGAAGAGTTGCCTGCCTCAGACCAGTATTTTCTGGAACGCACAGCTCAGAGATATAGGGTGGGGTCATTTCGTTCGTAGCTTTAAACACCAACCAACATAACTTGTACTGAATCCTCTCAGGACACTTCAGCCAGTGAAGATTTCGGAGGTGTTCAGAAATGTGCGAAAACTTGGGTACCCCAGTGATCAGCCTTGCTGCGGCGTTGAAAACCGACTGTAATCTGTATAAAATAAACCGATAAACCTGAAAAAACTCATTGCGCATATGTAAGCGAACAACCTTTACTGATTGTTTTGTATAATGCATTGGTTGTGATTGAAAGTGTTGGGCAATGAAAATAAACAGAAACGTGCAGAGGGAAGGAGGTCAACTTAACTACCCTTATTTGAGGATTCTACACTAATTGCTTATGTGGCCAAAAAGCAAAGGGATGGGAGTTTACCTTAAATAAATTATTTGAGATACTAATCTACATAACGTCAACGGGAAAATACCTCCCATGTGGTCAACTTTACAAAAATGAGTAGAATATGACATTGCGTAGAGTTTCAATTTGTACTTCAAGTTTCAATGTTTTTATTGGTGAAAATACATTATTGCATCGTATTGATGTCTTAAAAAATAATCTCTGTACCTCTCAAAAATCTGTTTTTAATTTCCTCCTGACATTTGGTGTACAAAGTACACCAAAGCACTTCAAAGTTTTTTAGTTTTATCTTTTGGTTGGATTTTTAAAAAAAAAAAATCAATGCTCTCACTGACTTACCTGAAGCGACAAAAAGCTAAAAAAGTGACAATCTTGTGTCGCTTGAGTTGAGCCTTCTCCCAAATGGTAAATATATTTTACATGGCTGAAGGGCCACAAAAGTGTTCAGAATCAAACAAGAGTCAGAGTAATGGATTCATAAAAAATAACTGATCAAAACTGCAAAAGTGTCGTTTGATCCCTTTTGACTTTCCAGCAACGATATGGTTTACACATGCGCACATTACGAACTGTTTTACACGATTCTGGTCTCCGGTCATCCTCCCTCTGCTAAAATAAAATTAAAAGAAACGACACAGACAAGACAATTTATGTGTTGGGCCTTAAGGATCAGCACTCAATAATGACGCTAAACGTCACTTTGTAGGATCTTAATACAAGCAATAATACAAATGATTAATCTGCAAAATTTCTATGGGTAGTTAGAAAAATGACTAAGGTTTCAAGTGCATACATTTTTTTTGCTGTAATCCTTTGAATTCTATGAAAAACATTCGGAAATGTCAGTAAAAGGTGCAGTTTGAAAACCAGAAAAGAACATTTTTTACGTCTTACCTGAAATTCCAGTATGCATTTCATAAAGAATTTAGAAAGTTAACTGTGTAAGAATTGTATTCACTGGAAACCTTAGACATATTTCTAAGTACCCGTATATAATTAACAGATTAATAATTTGTAGTTTTGTTTATAGTAGAAAGTCAAAAAGTTTGTATTTTTGGGTGCTGACCCTTAACATAAACACAATTAAACACCGCACATATAAGCGCAGTGGAACGTATTCACTTTTTTAAATACTATAATTTTAGAAAAAATCCATTTCATTATAGGCTTAGGAGTTGAGAGGTTTTATTTGAATTTTCTTCCTTTGTGTTTAATCGTTTTTCTATCGAATCTGTATACTCGTATATCACACGTCTTGGAATTATCTGTTGAGTGGTTAAAAGACTTTACTTATATAGGGCAGAGAGAGACTTACCTCATTTTGTGAGGATAATCTATTGAGTGGTTAAAAAACCATACTTTTATAGGGCAGAGAGAGACTTACCTCATTTTGTGAGGATTATCTATTGAGTGGTCGAAAAACCATACTTTTATAGGGCAGAGAGAGACTTACCTCATTTTGTGAGGATTATCTATTGAGTGGTCGAAAAACCATACTTTTATAGGGCAGAGAGAGACTTACCTCATTTTGTGAGGATTATCTATTGAGTGTTTAAAAACTATACTTGTATGGGACAAAGAGGGACTTACCTCATTTTGTGAGAATTGTGCGCGGCCGTCACCGGAGGAAAGACTATGGGAGGTATGCGGTGCATGGGCGTCTGCATTATGCCCACCGGCGACATGCGCATGCTCGGCCCGGTGGACAAATCCTTCGGCTCCATGATGTTCTTGATCTCCAGCTCTTGCTGGCGCACCTCCTGCTGGCGCATCTCTTGCTGACGTATCTCTAGCTGGCGAATCTCCTGCTGACGCAGCTCTTGCTGGCGCATCTCTTGCTGACGCAGCTCTTGCTGGCGCATCTCTTGCTGGCGCATCTCTTGCTGGCGCATCTCTAGCTGGCGCATCTCTTGCTGGCGCATCTCTTGCTGACGGAGTTCGGACTGCGTTGTTCTGCGCCTGTAAAAAAAGTTACTCAATTATTGCACTGATTTATCAAGCTAAGCGTCCAGAGCATCGGTGTATCTACTCTTCCAACGCGAAGGGTCGATTGACAAAACTGTTTTCCAGAAACGATCCCATTCCACGATGGCAATTAAAGTATACGATAAACTAAAACGAAACTTTAAACACAAATACTCTCCTGAAATTAAGACATCAGAAACATACAAACCAAAAGCTTCTTTAAAATCAATATCATTACTCATCTTAAAAAACAAGTTTAATTTAGTTCTTATTATGTAGATTCTATATCTTCCAATTTGTCAGTTACTTTTATTATTATTAACAACGTCATTACACCTACAATGAAAACTCCCCCCTTAGATGAACTAAAGTGAGTGTCTTTCAAACTTTCGTCACAATTGAATGATTAGCGTCATTTGACTGGTCCCCGTTGAACTGACTTTGATCAGCTGACAAGCATAATAACATGACCGTTATGTTTTTAAGCTTATCACAATTTGTTAAAAAACTGAAATGGACCGACAATCGGTATTTAACATGAAGAAGTTAAATGTACAAAAACGGCGCTAATCATTGTGTGACGACATCAAATATGATATATAAGTTTAAAATACACCAACCTAATAGATGTACATGCGTTTATTTTGGGTTAATTTCAAAATGTTTTAATGTGCTTAGTAAGTTGTGTAGTGTGCTTTTCTTGCTATTTTTTCATTCGTGTTATGATTAAGGTACTTGTCCGCTATGATTTATGGTATGCATCAATAATATATATCAATTTTGTAAAGCTAAACCAATTGCACCTGTATAATTTATACATAGTTTATTTTAATCGTTTTGTTGATAAAATATCAGGTTTTTAATCGTTTTGTTTCTGATTTGAGTGAAATTAATACACTTAGCACAATCGTCAGCAAATGGAAATATATGAAGGAGGATGCATCTGCATCCCATCGCTTTGTACGTTTTTTTTTAATGGGTTAAATTGAACAATGACACGACTCGTGTACGATTCAAAAGCTTTGCGTGAAATGCTTTGAAAAATTCCTGTATTTTTTCACTGTACAGCGCGAATCGCTAGTCATCCATTATATGTCAGAATTTTTTTTGACATATAATGGATGTTAGATGACATGAAAAACCGTTTCCAGTAATCTTCTATTTCTGTACTTCCTGCAAGAGTTTCCATAATTGATTTGAATGTACACTCCAATTCTCCGACAAACAACTAATGCACTTTTACACCAGGAGCCTTGCGACTGGAATTGAAATGGCGGAAGTATGGCGTTGCTGTAAATATACAATATTCAAGTGAAATCATTAAAAAGCGGACAATAGTTAATGACAAATTAAAGTATGCTAAAACGCGATGGGAAAACATAAAACGAACTGGTTGGTGATAGAAATTACGAGGGTTCATGAACGCCTTAAAACACAATAAAACGAATTGAAAATCAAGTTACCTGAGAATACGTTGCGTGTGGAAAGCTAATGAAGCAATGAATCGACAGTTATTAGATTATGAAAATGTTGATACAGTTTTCCAGTTTTTTTTTTTAATGCAGACTAGGTCAATCATCATACTATGTGAAATTTGTTTAAATATTGTCTTTGTACGCCAAATTTAACTAATTACTTGAACCTAAAACTTTAAATTAACTATTGAATTACGATGGACCATTGCAGGGCCGGTGGAGGAGGCCATTTTCCGAAGCGCTGGGAGTACCTAACAACAGTGTTTTTTTACGCGTCTATATATTATATTAAATTAAAAAACCGTACTATCCATGTATGGTAATCGAACCCGTTACTTCCCGGCCCGACGGCACGGAATGGTAAATTGCACCTCCCGTTTTATAATTTTCTGAATCTGTTATCTTATATTAACTTTTTTTTCAGAGGCGAAACCTGCCAAAAATGAGTGGTTAACAAAAATATTTTTTTTATGAAAGTAATGCTTTTTAAATAATACTCGTGGGTCCACGTGGAAAAGAGCGATGATGCTTATTTTTACAATTACACAAGAAGCTATTTTATCAGACTTAAAAAAAAAAAAAAATTAGTTTTGACAAGAGGCGACAGCAAATTTACCTGCGCTTAGCCAGGGTCGGGCCTGCACCCTACACATAAAATAATAATACGCACTTAAGGTACACAGACACTTCAACAACATACTTCTATCTGTCTATCTCTGAAGCGGCCAGCATTGTATGTAGGCTTGTGCTAAAAGGTGTGTGAATATGATGCCTGAATCTGAATCACCGCCAGCCACCAGCCTAGCGCCAGCCGATTAAGTCGGTAATTGCGTCATAAACCACGGCGCTGAACAAGGTTACGCACGCTTGTAATTTTCAGGTCGCGCAACCTGACGTGTTGTGGGTGGCTTCCGCTCCGTCGTCGCCGCTTACCCTCGGCGCGATGATGAATGCAGAGTTTCGTGAACGGGTTTACGGGCAACCTGGCCGGGTAGCCGGCAGCAGTGGCCGCTGACGCCGCTCCAGAAATGCCCTGTTATCAAGTGGTAATAAGCAATAAGCGGCGCTAGCAGTTTTCAAATCCTAAATAGACGGATAGTGGATCGTCTCGAGTCTCGGTGCTGACCCAGTGGCCGCCAGGGCCGGCGCCAGGGGCGGACCAGCGCCGCGGGCGCCACCGCGCGCGTCATCTCGCGCATGGCTCTGTCGCCGAACGCTTTGACACACTTTTTAATTAAGCCGGCGCCCGGCGCCCAGCAAAAATGAGCGAATTCGCGTATGTGGGTAAGTTTCAAACCATGCGCGGCAATTTAGCGCTAATTGCTTAAGTGATCGTCAGTAATATATTGGAAATGGGCAAAACACACTTTTAGCAATGATCTATGTTCAAAATTTCTCACCCACTTTGGATCTACTTATTAAACCGTGACTTTCCCAAAACTTTCACGTGCTAGTTTTACTACCCGGCTCGGCCCGTCTGTTGAATTCTTGGATACTATATATTATATCAATATCCGTTTCTATCATATTTCCCTGAAAATCACTTCGAAAGGAGAAAATCCAAAATAAACTATGCCGTCATAAACATGACATTTTAATAATTTATTTAAATATATATATAGTAAATACCACACAAGAGTCCCAACTGCTCCCAATCATCTAGAGCCAGTGAGACTATGGCATCCCTAATTGGGAAATGTTGTCAGGCTGAAGGCAGTGGATAGGGAAAGGAGATGGGGAAGAGGAAGGTTATTAAGTACCTAGCTATTCAGATCTAGTCACCAAACACGGCTAAAGCCATTCCAAGCAACGTTTCAATTCTGAATGGTAGTCTTTCACCAGGGCGATACTTAGGGTATCTTCCACTCTGGAACGTGCCACACTTCAATATATTTTAAATGAATTAAATGTGTTATGACACATAATAATTAAATAAAAGTTAGAGGCTGTCATATTTCAACGCAGTTTTTTTTCTAATTAAACAACAGAACAACACAAAAAAATAATACAGCGTCTTGGGGAAGTAGTTATTTTGCAAATGTCAAAATGCTGTATATGTGGAAATGACGTAGCGGGCATGAAATAATGATATAAACAAAGAATTTCAAAACTTAGAAAAATGTGTGCAAATTTTACCATTCTAGAATTGTTTAGTGAGCGACACGAACAGATGTTGCTTTAAGTTGCAACACATATACGACTATGTTGATGTGCTTTAAAGTTGCAACAGAAAGCTATAATAATTCCAAGGAGATTATCGGACCTGTGTATAAAGCAATACCCCGGAACTCACTCTGCGAGCCACACACCAGCAGTTTAGACTGAAGATACGTCAGGTACTCGACTGATAGAATTTATCGCGAGCCATATCTAAATGCTACTACTCTATTGAGGAATAAAAGAGGCAATGATCTGTTAGGATAATATTGCACGGAGCGACAGAACGGCGCGTGGCATTTGCCGGTACTATCATATATCATATCCACATAAATATAAAATATACATTCTGGACAGTATGTATAGGTATTGTGTTTACTGGATTATATAAAAATACATTAAATATAATACATTGGCTACAACGAGCTAGATGGACGCAACTAGCTTTAATACTTATTTATTTTTATACTGACGGACCATTGTCCAATTACAAAAAAAGAATACATAACGCGAAATGAGAAAAAAAAGAGCAACAGACAAAAAACAGCGCATACATAATATTTTAATGAAGCAATGACGAACATAGAACTAAAAAAATAATTGAAAGAACATTTAAGTCCCTGATCGTGGTTTTAGTAGAGTCGTAAAGAATGACAAAAAACATTTAGACTTCTACCAAAAATTTCAAGACCATGGCTTGAGTTAACAAGTCTCGACATTCTGGACAGGGGAGAATGATACTCATAATTTGTAGAGTGTAATTGTGGAGGTAATGATTTTTGACATTTTCTACGACTCTACCAAAACTTTGACTCGACCTTGGCTTTGACTTGAATGTTCTTTCTAATGTATTATTGTTATTGCTTCTTTATAATATTATGTATTTGCTGTTTTTTCTCTGTTGCTCTTTTTCCCGTGTCGTGTTATGTTTTTTTTTTTGTAATTGGACAATATTATGTTAATTCATAAATAAATAAATATATAAACATATTCGAGACAGAGGGCTAAGGTAGGCAAAACTGTGATTGATCAAAGATGTCGAGACACTGCAAATTGCTTCCCGGGAAAAGACAGAGCACAATAACGCCATCGTAAACAATTCCCGAAATTCTAAAATTAACGGCCGACAGTAAATAATCTATTATTTATGAACCAGACCAGACTACAGTAATACATCCTCCGTTGCCTGGTGACAGCTAGACTGCTTGTACTGCGGCTACATCGGGGTCGATTGTGTATTCACTAAAATTGAAATTCCGAAATGAAAATAGCCAACTACCTATTGCGAAAAGCTCCCCACGGCTTACCTTTTGCATAGTGGCCCGATAGTAAAAGCTCAGCTTTTGTCAAAGGTTGTTTTTACCGGTTCAATTTGTTGGAGTTGAAATGGCAATCCGATGCGAGACGTCATAAAGGCAATGCTGCCTTTTACTTTGATTGCTAATTTCTGGTATAGTTTTTTTCCTTGATAAATAGCGAGTTATGAGACGAGTGACATTTTTATTTGTTTGCTATATCCGTGAAGAACGCTTGCTATCATATAACAATTACTGACACTATGAAGAAAACCAATAACTTAAGTGCCTACCAATTAGACTTTTCTTATTAGCTGTGAACCTGTCTTTCAGGGTTCGTTATAAGTTATTAGTTATAACCAAGTTAGAATGTGTGCATATCACCGGTTAGTTAAGTTACTTATAGATGTACTAGTTTTATTAGCAGGCTTTGCCCAAGACTTCAATTAGGCACCTATCTTTAATGATTTTTTTACTGAAAGCTGTGTACTTATAGCTGAACATTTAGCAAATAATATAGAGCCTCTATCAAAATATATGTGGATGTTTCAAAACTCCATGGCTCTAAATGTAAATAACGTTTGGTGTTTAAAATAGATACGCAGATTTTAAAATTTCAGACTGAAAAAAATCAAGGTGTCATGTCTCACCGTTGCAGAGATTATAAATAAGAGTAGATTTTCACTGAGACTATGACCAGCACATGTTTTTGTTTTTTTTTTTTAAATACCGCACTAGAGTCCCAACTACCTGGAGCCATTGGGAGTTGGCATACCCTATCTGACTATTTTCTGATACTAAATGAAGTGGGGATGAAAAAGGAGATGGAGAAGAGTGTTTAAAGACAGATATTGACCAGATATGGATATCCAAAATACCACTCAGCCTTCTTCTTTCTCGTCTCCTACCCGTTTCCATTTCACGGGATGACATATGCGGCAATCACATTTTAAAATAGATAGTTATAAACGATGTAGGAATGTGAATTGATAAAGGTGCATGTGACAGGTGACAGGTAAGTTTATAAATTTCAGCGTCAAGTGATTTTTAAACAAGTATTTTGAAAAGTAATAGTTTCATAAAATAGACGGATGTTCCGTACAAATAACTTAACGGCGTAATGTTAAGATTGTATTCTATCCTATATCCGTGTATAACCTCCATCGCATTATAGACTGCACGTCTAACTATCGTAATATCATTGTGTTGTATTTTTTATGCCAGTCCGCATATTTTAAAAAAGATATGCCCCAGGGTGCGCGATGCCGCTTACGAAATAATTTTCGCCTCAGGAACTTTTCGTTCGATCGCATCTTATTATGGACGCACCGCGAACAACTTTCCAGTCAGGACAAGTGGAACAACACAAAAAGGTAGTAACATTTACAAGACTTAAAAAAATACAAGAGAGAAATCAAATATTCCTTTCTACCTATTTGAATCAAAAACTCTATTGGCCCTGGTGGTCGGCATATTGCTACATTGTAACCAGCGGCGTTTTTCTGTATAGGTGTACTACTTTTAGCTCCGTTGTAACCTCTTCCTCTTTCTCATAAACGACGCGCGTAACAGAAAGAGTCGTTGCGACGGAACTTTCGGCGGTATGATCATATATGGGTTTAACTTATAGAATAATCATTTTCGGTGTTTGCATGGATATGAGCAGAACAATACCTCCTCAGTAAGCTTTACTCCTAGTAACAAATAATAGATTTTTTATGGCAGCATCTTGCGAGCATACATTTGCACAAATGGATAGTTGATATAATTCATAGAAAAAAATGCATTCAATGTAATACGAGCGGTTTTTGCCGTTTTCTTGGTCATGTGACACATTGGTTACGCCATGGTTCAACAGAGTCATGAAAGCAATTTGGTACAGATTGATTGATCTGTATGTGTGACCAAAATCCAATAAGATGCACAAAACATTATTTTAAAGATTTGGGTTATCACAAAAAACACACTAAATATGTTTTCGTGGAAAGCAATCACATTGTGGTTTTACATATTTAATAAAAATGAAATAATAACTTTGTTCCGTTAATTCTATACGGGTAGTTAGCAAAATGTCTAAGGTTTCCGGTGAATTAAATTTTTTGACCGTAATTTTTTAAATTTTATTTTAAAAACACACTAAAATGTCAGTAAATAGTGCATTCTGATAACCAGCAAAGAAATTTTCATACGTGTTCCCTAAAATTCTAATTTCAGAAAGAATTTTAAAGAATGTACTGTTTAAGATTTTTATTTACTGGAAACCTTAGAAAATTTGCTAACTAAACGTATGGAATTAACAGATAAATCATTGGTAGTTTTTCTTGTATTAGAAAGCTAAAAAGTTTGTATTTTTGGGTGCTGACCCATAAGAGCAAAATATGTTTTTCATGTTCTGGCAGAAAGAGTTGACTCATACAAACTCCGTAGCAAGTTAACGTGTTCTGCTAGAACAAGCTCGATACGACGATAAACTAAAAATAGATTGCGTTTAAGTAAAACAAAATAGTTTATAATGCAAAAAATAAATAAAAATTAAACAATAAATTATCAAAGTAGTCGCAACTTTACTATCTTTAAATGATAATAAATAATGACGATACTTTTTTTTAACATGTCACATAAAAATTATAAGAGAAGTGATATATTTTTACATAACCGCATTACTTATTCTCGGAAAAATAACATGCACGGTTTATTAAATTATATTTTAAGAAATTGTCCATGTTGTGTAACATTTGACATAATTTCACTATATGTATAATAGAAATGAAATAATAATTTTGTATAAAACCACAGACTTTATTTGAATGTTCATGTTCGACTTGTTTCGCTTAGCCTAAGCATCATCAGGGTACAAAATTAAACTAAACAAAAAATTAAATTAAATCTATGTTCTTATCCAAAATTATTATTTATTTTTCATATAAATATACGTTGTTTTAAGTGAGATCGGGTTGATTCAGTGTCTAAAACTCTAAACATACTCCACTCATCTTTAAAGAATTGAATTTGCGCTGCTTTGATTTTCTATTTTGATCATTCTGATAGTCATTCGTTTTAATAGTATGGTTTTTTTTTGTATCTGGACTTAAGTGGGTAGGTAGGTTCAAAATTCATTATTTTCAAAAAATTCGATAAGCCGTTCCTTTAAAATTATTGACTTAAAATCTGTCAAATTTGACATAAAAATTTATTTTTTAGAAAAATTACCGTTTTATATAGAATGTGATGCAATCTTGTAAGTAAAATATTTAACATCGTAATAATTAAGTTAGTATGATACTAAAACTATATGAATACTTATAAATTAT
Source organism: Drusus annulatus (assembly GCA_022651775.1). Lineage (NCBI taxonomy): Eukaryota > Metazoa > Arthropoda > Insecta > Trichoptera > Limnephilidae > Drusus > Drusus annulatus. Next base: position 99,841 of record JAGWCC010001195.1, on the reverse strand, counting down.
TCCCTTGGAAGAGCTTTAGATAAAGTTGCAGCTTTTCATTTCCCCTTTCTATACTTATTTTGATTTATCTCACATTAGTCAATTGGAGATACCATAGTAATCTGAGATGTGCACTCCATATATACACATACGCACTCCCTACCCTGCCATACTCGCATACAAATATGAATTATATTGGATTAAATATTATTAAATTACTGGAAAAAAATTATCTACCGTTTTAAATATACGCGCGAAGTCAGCTAATAGCACCGCCGCGAGCGCAACATCTACCGTTCTACTATAACGTATCAAAATCAGTAACTAGATTTGCTCAAACGCCACCAACGTCAGAGTAGATTATTCTATGTTTACTAGACTACACAAAATATGTACCTATGCATATATGCTGTAAGGTGTGTGTGCGTTCAAGTTGTTCGTTGGTGTTAGTGTTTTTACAGAACAAATGCAATAGCAATCAGTGACATCTGTCGGTACCTATCTTTATTGTCAATTAATTCGCTGTTTTTCCTACTGTCTAACCTCATCAAACACTCTGTGCAAGCCACTGATAGTCGCAATAGATCCGTGCATTCGGAGTTTTACGTATATTCACATAAAACATTATGGGGACTCCCAACACGCTTTTAACAAAAAATACTTATTATTTTCACTGACGGAGGCAATGTGTTGTAGTTCTTTCAGAAGTATTTTAAAAAAATCTTTGTTATTAATTCTATGTTTTTACCTTAACACTTGTATGTTAGTTTCAGATCCCTTATCCCTGACCCAACTCGGTCCCGAGCCCACCCAGATCATCTGCCCCAACTGTCACTATGCGGTATACACTAAAGTGCGCTACAACTCTGGGACGTTGACCTGCCTCCTGGCGTCAGGGCTCTTCTGCTTCGGGTGAGTGTTGGCAATCATACCCCTACATTTATAGTCATACCCCATCAATCGACAGTTATATCGCATTCATCAGTAGTCATACCCCGTCAATCGACAGTCATACCCCATAAATCGTTAGCATACCCCGTCAATCGATAATCATACTTCTTCATTAGACAGTAAAACCTTGTCAACCTATTTGATAACTGGAAGATGAATGACAAAAGAGGACTGAATTCGATAGATATGGGATCTCTAAGGCAAATTAGTAGTAAAACCGTATAGAACCGTATTACAAATGAGGAGATCGGAAAATAATTCTGATGTAAGCGTAATGACAAGGAACTCTTAGATCGTTTGAAGAAGTAAGCAGGCGGCCTCCATAGTCGAATGGCAAGATGATCGACTATGAATCAAAAGGTTGCGGATTCAAACCCGGCATGCGCCAATAACTTTTATTTAATTAATATATGTCATAACACATTAAAAATAATGTGTACTATTATATATTTGCGGCACGTTCCAAAATGGTTAATACTCTAAGTATCACCCTGCTGAAAGACCACCATTCAGAATTGAAACGTTGCTTGAAATAGCTTTAGCCGTGTTTGGTGACCAGATCTTAATAGCCAGGTTTCACATTTAATTCATATGAAATAATAAAAAAGTATCGCCCTGGTGAAAGACCACCATTCAGAATCGAAACTATGACTAATGGTTTTTGGCCATGTTTGGTGACCAGATCTGAATAGCCAGGTACTTCCCAACCATCCTCTTCTTCATCTTTTTTCCCACCCCCACAACCTTCAGCCTCACAATAAACCTCAATTGGGGATGCCATAGTCTCACTGGTTCTAGATGGTTGGGAGCAGTTAGGACTCTTGTGCGGTATTCACTATATAAAAAGGCGAATTAAGAAAAAAATGTCGAAGGGAGACATTGCACAATCATCGAATGAATCACGTCATTTTATTGGTCCTATCGATTTAAATATCTATGTCTAACCCTGCGGAGAATAGTGTAATAGGTAGTTATAATACACCATTAATTTTGTACCTTCGAATCACACGTGATCAAATCCATCCTAGAAAAAGTGCCAAAAAACAACGTAATGTGTTACCGGATTTAGACATAGTTTATTTATGTTTTATTATTTTAATAGAAAAATAGTTCAGAGCAAAAAAAAATTACTAAGATCACAATTGTGTTAATTTTAATATGTCAATATCGTCAAAAGGGCTGAAGCGCCATTTTGGGAAGTTTACACCATTCATACTTCTTCAGTAACTGGTTGGATTTTGAAAAAAAGCTAACTCAGGTAACTCAATGCTCTCACTAAATTACCTGAAGCGACGAAAAGCTAAAAAAAAACACAAACTTTTGACGCTTAGTCAAGAATTCTCAAATGGTAAATATATTTCACAAACTTTTACTTGATTACTAACTATTGTTAAATATTCCAATTAAATAACCACTCATGTATATATGTCTTGGGCATCATGCCTGTTATATGTACTAAAATAAAATGAAATAAACAAAAACAAATATAATAAAATAAAATAAAATAAAATAAAATAAAATAAAATAAAATAAAATAAAATAAAATAAAATAAAATAAAATAAAATAAATTAAAAATAAAATAAAATAAAATAAAATAAAATAAAATAAAATAAAATAAAATAAAATAAAATATAATAAAATAAAAATAAAAAAAAAAAATAAAATACAATAAAATAAAATAAAATAAAATAAAATAAAATAAAATAAAATAAAATAAAATAAAATAAATAAATATTTCAGATGGCTGAAGGGCCACAAAAGTCTTCAGAATCAAACGAGAGTCAGAGCGTTCGACGCAGAAAAAAGAACTGATCAACACTGCATATTTAACTCGTTTTTTACCAGTGTCGCTTATGCCCTTTTGCCTTTCCAGCGACGATATGTTTTCTGGATTTGACCACTTTTAAAAAAAAATCCGGGATTCTGTTTCATTCTGAGATTATTCCCTCATTTATTTCATTCGTTTCGAACGGCATCATATTACATTCCCTTTGAATAATGTTTCACCTTTGTGTTGCAGCTGTATATTCGGCTGTTGCCTGATTCCGTTCATGGTGAAGAGTTGCAAAGACGTGGAGCATCGGTGTCCGAATTGTCGCATCTTCTTGGGCCGCTACGACAAGCTCCGTTCATTGTGACACGCGGAAACTAACCTGCGCCCACTGCTGATGCAATAGTCGCCCGTCGAAATACGACTTGCGACGACACACAAAGAAATTTTTTTTTTATAGTGTAATGTCAATGTAATATAATTTCAAACTAATGCCGTTAGAAATGGCATTTTATTCTATGGTTGTAAATAAATTAATATTTTTATGCATGCATTAGGAAGAGGCTGAACAAATTATGATGACCTCGGTGGTCGAGTGGTAATATTCTCGACTGCGACTGCAGAGGTCGCGGGTTCAAGCCCGGCGAGCGCAAATAAATTTAATTTCATTAATATGTGCCATAAAAAATTAAAAAATAAAATATAATATTATATATTTGCGGCAGGTTCCAGAATGGTAGATACTCCAAGTATCACCCTGCTGAAAGACCACCATACAGAATTGAAAAGTTGCTTGAAATAGCTTTAGCCGTGTTTGATGACCAGATCTTAATAGCCAAGTACTTCCCGACCTTCCTCTTCCCCACCTTCTTTCCCTACACACTACCTCCAACCTCACAACATACCACAATTGGGAATTTCATAGTATCACTGGCTCTTCACGGTTGGGAGCAGTTGGGACTTGTGCGGTATTCAATTTTTTTTTTTTTATAGATTTTATCGACAATGTCTGTAATTTTGCATCGTTCTCGAGCCCGACTGCAGATCCCCAACGAACAAAAGACAGTTTATATGATTAGTAGACTTGAGTTGCCAAATTACCGACATTGTCGATAAAATCTTTTCGATGTCTATCTCTGACGTAAGGCGTACCTCGAGCACTAACTTCTCGCTGCTCCCAAGAAGCGAGCTTTGACACTCTCGGACTTTCAAGGCTATGTACAACCATCGTTTCGAATCCCGAATAATGGTCTTTCACCAGGGCGATGCTAAGAGCATCTACCACACCGGAACATGCCGCAATTCGAAATAACAATCCACACTTATTCCAATATTTCTGGATGAAAGATTATGTAAGAACTTTAGTAATAAGCTAAAGCACAACAAGCCACTGGAAGATTAAATATCATGCAAGCGGTGGGCTTTAAGCACAAAGGGCTTAAATTTATGAACTTGTACAGCCTATGCATTCGACGGATTTTGACTAGCGATCCGTGAATATAATTCTTGTCAGAGCATTCTGATGGGAAGCCTACACAGGGAATTCTTGAAAGCTCGTTCGATTCTAAATTATTCGTACAACCGCGCATGATGACATAGTGCCCCTAGTCAAATTGATATACTCAGCATTGTTGGTTCCCGGCAACAATATTCTTTCAGGTCATTTACCAATATTTGAAAGTATTTACTTTTTCACGTTTTTCTTCTAGAATATCTGGGAGTAGTCTAAAAAAATAAACCACACTGGAATTTAAAAAATCGTCAAAACAGGACCCGACGTAAAACGATGTTATGTGCAAAATTTGGCTCAGGTGGGTGCGGTAGAAATGTTTAAACGAGGTGTTAATATATTTTCATTTCGCCCTAAAATGATTGAGTCAAATTTGAAACGGCTACCATTCTATAGTACTGAAAAAATAAACTGATAGAAGCATGTTAACCCTCTGATCTCTGAGTATTAAACTAAGCGGACTTTCATACATTATTTTGGGAATTATCTGTTATTTATTACTGAGTTTTTAATTTTTGGAAAACTCCCTACAGGAAAAATTCACCCGGTACATATTTGTACCATCAGACAATAAGTAAAAAATATTTTATAATATATGTATGGTTGTTTATTTTTAAAACCCTATAATTTCGACGAAATGGCATTATTGGATGACATTATGATACTCGTTAAAATAATAATATACCAAAACACACATACCTTAATCCATTATTAAAATAATAATGTTTTCAAATAAGCACTAAAACAACTCGACTAACCATGTGACAGCCAAATGCAAAACTGATTCCTTTGGTATCATTTTTTCGTAGATAAGCGTTAAAAACTGGTCTACGTACAAAATAATGTCCAATAATGTACTTACAGGAATAATAGGTCTAAAAAAATGGTATAGAAGATACATGAAGTTTTATAGACGAGTACAAATTTGTACCGTCAGGGAGCAAAGGGTTAAGATCGTTTTTGATTTGCCCGAAGTGAGGTCAATATGTCCTCACTTCGAGTGAATTGGTCAAACTTTTTCAAATACCGTTTTTTTAATGATTAGGAAATCGATCTTATCTGGGGCCTAGAAGTCTATTTTTTGGTAAATTGACGATATCAGTTTTATATCGAATCTTTATTGATCACACTTGCTTAGTATAAGCTTCTTTTCTGTTTCCTCTCAAATTGGAATGTATCACACTAGCGTATTTTACGTCAACTACAATACGATTAAATGTGCTAATACTGATATTTTTGTCGATACTTGATATTTTTTTTTATGTTCTGTTTCTGCTTACACAAATGTAGCAATAATTAAGTTAATTCTATCATTTTTGTTTTATCTGGTATTTTCTTAAATCTTTATTTTTTTCCCTCCTATATGCATATTTCCGTATCTATTGTTCATCCCGTTCTATCTCGTTAGACAACGATTACGTAGTTTGTGCAACAGGATTATAAAAAAATTATAATTCAAAATAAAATATAATACAATAGAAATACAATGAAAATACAGATTGTCTTATTATTCAAAAGTATACGTTTTATTAAAATTCACTCATCCTAAGGAACTAATTATAATATAATCTCTTTTTGGTAATATTATATTTTCAGTTCTTCCAACTATTGTACTTTTCTAACTCACGTGTAAACAATATGTTAAACCCAATAGTATAAATAAACTTCTAAGAATTTTCTGTTGTTAGTTGGGGTTCCATATAATGAACATTGTGGTGAGATTTCAGACTAGTCGTGGGAGGGGGTTTATATTATTTCACCTTGTCCTAACTGTAAACATCAAAAAATCATATAGATCGGTCGAAGATCAAATATTTGTATAGCCGTCTAGAGCCAGTAAGACTATGATATCCCCTATTAAGGTATGTTGTAAGGCTGAAGGTCGCGGGGAGGGGAAGAAGATGAGGAAGAGGAAGGTTGGGAACTACCTGGTTATTTAGCGTTGGTCACCAAACACTGCTAAAGCCATTTCAAGCAACGTTTCCATTCTGAAAGGTGGTATTTCGGCAGGGCGATACTTTGATTACGAGTATCTACCGCTGTGGAACGTGCCGCAAATGTACTAATTATTATTTTATATTGATCGAATATGCTATGACACATGAAGGTAGTGAGGAAGGGAAGGAGAAAGATAAGAGGAAAGTTGGGGGTACCTGGCTATTCATACCTGGTCACCAAACACGGTTAAAGCCATTTCAAGCATCGTTTCGATTATGAATTATAATATTTCACCAGAGCGATACTTAGAGTATCTACCACTCTGAAACGTGCCGCAAATGTACTAAATAATATTTTATGTGAATTGTGTTATGACACATGTTAATTAAAAAACTTTTATGCACACGGTGGGCTCGCATCCGCGACCTTTAGATTCGTAATCGAGCTTTAAAATTATGCCAATCAATAAATTTAAAATAGCCTGTAAGAACCATTTAAAATACATTAGTAATGGCAAGCAGTATATAAGTGATAATGTTATTATTAAGTCAAAAAGAATATTAATCATAATTAGATACTTTGTAAACTTAAATGTACAAGTAACTAATATAAAATAAATAAAAATAAAAAATAAAAATGAAAAAATAAATAAAATGGAAAAACCACGCTTAAATATTAGTTTAAAAACTTTGATTCGATTCTTGGAACAAAAATACACATGGAGAGGTACCTTTGCGAAACAATGTAGTCAGTATTGTTGACTTTATATTGACTCGATATAAAGAGACAAACATATGTTATAAGAAGTTGGATTGCTTATTAATTACCGCTCACATGGAATTCGACACATTTTTAGTAAACATATTTGAACACATTAAACAAAACAAAATCAATAAACCAATGATTTAAAAAGTCTAATTATCATACAAACACTAATAGCAGAAGGTTTGCCTAAATAATAATGGAAGCTTTTTGTTGATTTTATGTCTTTATATCATTAAAAATGTGAAAATTCTAAAGTTCGGTTAAAATTATTTAAAACTGTTGAAATACCTCTGAAAAGTGATGTTTCATAATCTTTGTTTGGTCTTATTTGAACATTCACGTATATCACATATCACCATCATATTTGATTTAAAAATCCGTTGACGTAATTTTTGCGATTTAATGATGTGAGATTAGCGCGGAGAGAGAACATATTTAGAAGTGCTGCAATATTATGTAAAAACTTTTCTTGTCTCTTTCTCTCTCATGGTATACTACATCGAAACCCGGAGAAAATGATTTATCGCAAATTTGTGTCTGTTGGGTAAACATATTTAGCTCTCTATGTATATTCTTATTCCAAGATTCGATCCAAGTTCTCGTTCACAGTTTTGCAGAGTCAGTGGGGCAGAGAAGGCCGATTTGTGGAGGATCTAAAAGAGTCACTGTGCAAAGTTTGATAAAGATTATTCACTGGCGAACTTTGACTCCGTCTACAAAGCTCTCGTTCGCATTCCTGCGGCCGAGTCCGCTCCTGGCCGCGGCGGAGCGCGTGGGAAGCGCGGTCTCCGCGTGATCGACAGGCCCGGCCGCGGCGGGCAGCGCCGCCGGGCGGGCCGCAGGCGCGGCGGACGCCGAGTGCCGAATCAGGCGCGTCGTAACGAGAGTTTTACACGTCCCTCCCGAATTAAAAAAAAAACTGTACATAAGATGTACAGTTGATAATCAAAATGATAAAATTAACCTAACCTAATCTAAACATTACGCCGTTTATCCACAGGGGTGGGCAGAATGACAACCTCAGAGCAATAATATACCAGGAGGGATTGCTTTGCGAAACAGTGAAGTCAGGATTGTTGTTTTTTTCCTGACTCGGGCGTAGTTAGGGTTTTCATGGACATACCTTTTTACATCCATTCATAGCACATGTCTACATAATGTAGCGTTTATTTGTAAAAACACTTTTTCACAGTATTGTTATCAACAAAAATATAAGACATAACCTCAAAACCCGTTGATTTATGTCGCATAACAAAACGTAGTGGGCGGAGTCACCGGAGACACGGGAGACGAAACATATGCTAAAATACTCAAAAGTGGTGCGATATTATGTGACAACTTGTCTTGTCTCTTTTTCTCTCATGGTTTACGGCGAAAAAACCTTGAAAGAAAGTGATTTATCGTGAATTGGGAAAGGTTGGGTAAAAATATTAAGCTTTTCATATATATTATTTCTCTGAAGCGACTAGACAACTAATAATAAGAATACGTGGCTAATTTATATGGAGCGCTTTACAAAACTTAAAAGCTATTAAATTAGAATTAACTTAAAAGCTTTCATGCTTATATTTTTTTATATTAATTATTGAATATCAATAATCTTTAACGTAAATATGAAACAGAAAATAAAAGAATAACGGTCGCAACCGAGTCTCGAACTCAGAACCTCTACTCTCGATCTCTTTAATCGATCTCATACTTCATTGAAAATTATTAATATCATTTAATTTTCGGATTAAAAGCTATTGCAAAATTTTCTCTAAGCTCTTTTTAGCACACGCGCATTGCTTTATACACATTTACACATCATTTCACACATACTCTTTTGTTATTCTGTCTCTCGACATAACCTGACTCAAGTTTTTAAATAAATTAAAATGGTTTTGGATAAAATTCTAATTAAATTATACGCCTCAACTTTATATGGCCATGATTTAGCCAAGTCATTTGCTTAATGGACGCAGCCATTGCAAAACATAAAGGTACACACTCTCTTAAAGGGAATACTTCTCGAAGAAAAGTACGGAAAATGGATGAAACCTCCTTCATTTTGGTTAAAGACAACTAGAATTAAGCTGCCATGTTAATTGAAAATGCTGAGCTTTAACAGTGACCTCTGGAGTCAAGAAAATTGCACTGTTTTTCAATGTCTTAGATTTCTAGGTTGACCCAGCTTTTTTTGACTACCAAAGTTATTTCTATCATGAGCTATAGACTTCTGTAATAATAATTTAACCATCTATAAAAAAGACAGCTTCTTGCGAATACTGCTTGATTCATATTATACATTTTTTTTTTAATAAGAAAAAAGTGAAACATTAGTCATTTTCAAAATCTGGAACCGTAAGGGTATTTTTCTAATTTAACAATTTGCACCTCTTTTAAATTAGGTAAGTGATTTTTTGGTTAGTAAAAAAACTGCATTCAAAATCATTTTGTTAAAAATTGGATCGCGACATATAAACTCATTTGGGATGATACTCCATATGTGAAACCTTTGTAAACTTAAATTATTAGTCTTTTTCAACGAAATAAACAAATCTGTATCGGATTTTCTCTCAACGCGCGTTTACTTGCTATCATATTGCATCCAAGCTTTCATTAAAGTACTCTACACAAATAGAGAGAACTATTTTAACTTTTATGTAGACTTTATGATATCGAGGATTTTAGGTAAAAAAACGCTGTTTACTAAAAGTTGAATAAATAGTTCCCTTCATGTAACAAGTTTATTTTTCTCGTAAGTAATATAAAGTCAATTTAAAGTTATTAATGATTTGTTGCAATTATATATATATTTTCATAATCAATTGTGAACGTAACTTAGAATTTCAAAATACAGCTATTTGTAACGTAACTGTTTTCTTCTAGGTAAATGATATGCGAACTTCCACCTTTGTAAAGTTTAAAACCTTTAACATTGGACGTATCGATATCATTAGAAATAAAAAAGAGATTAATATTTCATGTACGAGTATATTAAAAACTCATTGTTATCGGCTTAAAAAAATGTCTAGCAAAAATGGGTCGAAATATGACTGTAATAAGCGATTTTCTCAAGTCTCCGGCAATTGTTTGGTTTCGATTGCCTTCTTGTTTAACTGTTTTATGTTTATTGCTTACTCAAAATCTTCTGATGTTTATTGCTGAACCTAAATTGACTTCTCTTTTTTTTATTTTTTTTTATCGTATTTTTGTCATTTTGTCCTGTTCTATTGTTGATGTGTTCTGTTCTTATTTCTTTGTATATTTATTAGTAGTTCATATTATTTGACCAAATTATTGCTTCATTTACACATTGAAATTATAATGTTTATTTGCACAGCTGTTACCTGTTTATGTGTTATATTTTAGCAATATCTAACCCTATTATTGCATGTTTGTTCCATGATTAGACCAAGATTAATTTTATTATTTTACCATATAATATATTTTAAGAGAACTGTGGGAGTCATTTTAAGACCACGATCTTCTGAATGAGGTCACTATATCTTTATTCCTAAGTTTACCTTAGTAGAGCGCACTTTAGGTGAAATATCACAAAACTGTGCTATATAAATGCAATAATATTATTATTAATATTTAGGTGAGTATAGGGCTGGCGTACCTAATTTTTAAAAATGGCGCTTGTGAACTGTAAAAATATATGGTTCGTAGAATTTAATTGCATTACCCGGAAGCTGTGAGTTTGTCATATATGCTCCAAAATTATTGTATAATAAATTTTGGAATTTGAAAATAATTTACCAACGTACCTTTTGCATTTATAAAATGTTCAAAGAAAGCAAACACTTTGTTGTTTGAAATTGTAATTTAATTAGTACAATATTTAGTTCTGAGCCAGTTTATTATTTTACATATTATATATTATATATTATATATATAAATAAATATATTACATTATATATATATATATATATATATATATATATATATATATATATATATATATATATATATATATATATATATGTCTACTAGTGTTGGTTTGATCCAACCTTCTTTAGGGCAAGACAAGTATACATTATACTGTCTTGTCCTTAAAAAGGTAGGACAGCCTCCGTGGTTGAGTGGTTAAAATGCTTGATTATGAATCCAGAGGTCACGGGTTCAAATCGCGGCGATAATTTTTATTTGTTTAATTAACATGTGTTATTTTATTTAAATAATAATATATATTATAGTTGCGGCACGTTCCAGAGTGGTAGATACTCAATAAGTATCGCCCTTGTGAAATACGTGTTTTCATTAGACACACTTACATATTATGTAGCTACTGCACTGTTTATAGTAAGTGTAAAGATAAATTATGTAAATACCAATGCCTTTGGGTGTAAATAAATATTTTGTGGTATTTTTTCGTCATATGACCGAGCGGTTAAGATGCTTGACTACAAATCCAGAGTTTGCGGGTTCAAATCCCGCCCCGCGCAAGCTTATTGTATTTATATAATATGTGTTATTTCACATTTGTCTAATAACTAGTATATCTGTGGCACGTTCTAGAGTGGTAGATACTCAAGCATCGCCGTGGTGAAAAACCACCATTTAGAATCGAAACGTCGCTTGAAATTACTCTAGCTAATTGTTTGAACTTCCCAACCTTGCTGTTCTCCATTTCCTTCACCTCTCTTCTACCTACAGCCTCACAGCATACTTAATTTTATTCCAAATATTTGGACAATTCAATTTTTTTTTTTTTAATATAAATATTTTTAAAACATGTATTTGTATACATACAATTTTTAAATAAATGACACATGTATCCGAAAAATAGGTATTATTACAGTATTACACTATTACAATGTAAGAAAGAAAAAAATATGCTCACTAGAAAGATTACGTTAGGTTAGGTTAGATTACAGCTTCATATTTAAAAAAAAAAAATAGCAAAGTTGGTGTAACATATATGTTATATTGCCAAGATAGGGGTTAATAAAATGTGTTTTCTTCACGTGCATTAAGCTATGGGAACAAAAGCAGATAAGTACAAACGAATAAATCAAGATTGTTCGTTATGCGAAAATGTTTTGCGGTTTCGCGAAACCATAACGACTTTGCTGGCGATTTCGATTAGAGAGCACGGCCTTTCGGCGGCGGAGATCCACCGAGACCGAATGTGGCGGGCTGCGACTGCCCACCTACCTACCTACCTACCTACCTACCTACCTACCTACCTACCTACCTACCTACCTACCTACCTACCTACCTACCTACCTACCTACCCACCTACCCACCTACCTACCTACCTACCTACCTACCTACCTACCTACCTACCTACCTACCTACCCACCTACCTACCTACCTACCCACCTACCTACCTACCTACCCACCTACCTACCGTCTATCTAGCACCTACCTACGAACCTACCCATATAATTTAAATGGCACCGGGCCTTGGGCTGTTCCGACGGCACGATATAGGGTCCGGCCGTATGACTTAAATTCTACCCACAGTCCCACGCCGACATTTCAAAACGAACGCTATTATGAGAAGACAAAGCCCGGCCGTTTTAAATTCACTCTCTTAACGTATACTGACTTGGATCAGGTCATACGGGAAAGTGTTACACTTACAATAAGTGTATATTTACATAGGTACATAAATATTATAATTAATTCGGTGGTGTTTGGGAATCACCTGATTACTGCATTTTTGGTCATTTTCCCTTCACTCAAAATGACACTAAACGTCACTTTGTAGCGTTCTAATACAAGCAGTACTACAAATGATGTATCTGTAATTTTTCTATGGGTGGTTAGAAAAATGTCCAGTGAATTCATTGTTTTAACTGTAACCTTTTAAATTCTATGAAAAATAAACCAAAATGTCAGGAAAAGGTGCAGTTTGAAAACCAGCAGAGGCATTTTTGAACGTTTTACCGAAAATTTTAACTCGCATGTTAAAAAGAATTTAAAAGACGACTGTTCAAAGATTGTATTCACTGGAAACCTTAGACATTTTCCTAACTACCTGTATCAAATTAACAGATAAATCATTTGTAGTTTTGCTTGTATTAGAATGCCAGAAAGTGTGTATTTTTGGGTGCTGACCCTTAAGTGTAAAAATTCGGTTATTGATGATAACAATAATGTTTTTATTGAATTTATTGTGCATGAAAAACTGTTATTAATTAATACATATAAGGAATTAGATTTTGTATTTGTAAAACATATATAAATGAAGGTACCATATAGATATGCAAGACAAGAAAAAGAAAAATTCCTAAAAAAAAAATTTAAGCTTGACGGTTGGGGGCAGTTGGGACTCTGGTGCGGTATTCACTATAAAAAAAAACAAAGAACTCACTAATTACAGCACAAATATCATAATATCGTCACCGGAAATGGAAAAGGGCTCAATTCCACTTTGGGAAGGTTACACCAGAGCACTTAAAAGTTTTTTTTTTACAATAAAATTCAGGTAGCTCAATGCTCTCATTGAGTTAACTATAGCGACAAGCTAAAAAAAGTCCCAAAGCTGTGTCGCTTGAGTCAAGCCTTCTCCCGAATGGAAAATATATTTTATACGGCTAAAGGGCCACAAAACTCTTCAGAATCAATTGAGAGGATTCGACGCAAAAAAAAACTGATCAAGACTGCATATTTAATGAATTATTGACCAATGCGTCGCTTAATAAATTTTGCCTTTCCGCGACAAAATAATGGTGGTATGACTTTTGATGCAGATTCTTCGATTTCCACCTATAGATTTAATTCAATTGATTTAACACATTACAACCCTTTATAGAAGGTAATCAATTGGAAACTTAATATGGTATTCGTATTTATGTTTCCGATAAGTATCTCTATTCCTAATTAAAATCAGATTTATATAAATCCTTTGGCTTTGTGTCTACGTAATGCTCATGTCCATTGTGAGGCTACAAACCCCATTCGTAATCAAACGGCTGTTCGTTGAATAACAGGTAGGTGTCAAACTTGTAGCCATTTAGCAGAATTTTGCGAGTCACTGCGTCTGTTGTTGAAATGCGGATAATTTGTCACTCACGTCATATGATACAATACCACATTACGTTTGCCATCACCTTTACATGTTACAATCTCCGCTTTTAAGTGGGACTATGTGGGCCAGGACTAACAGATTATCATTTGTGTTATTATTTAGGCTATTATCGGATAATGCCCTTGATTAAGAAAAAAAAAAAGGGTGAGGTCGCTCTTCAGAGCAATAATATACCAGGATGGAGCGCTAGTGCAGTCAGTATTGATGATTTTTTCCTGACTCGGGCGTAGCTAGGGTATTTATACATCCATTCATAGCACATGTCGACATAATGTTTTTGTTTATTTGTATAACCACTTTTTCACAGTATTGTCGTAAACAAAAACATAAGATATAACCTAAAAACCGTTGGGTTATGTCCTGTTATGTCGCATAACGAAACATAGTAGGTGAAGTCGCCGGAGACCCGGGAGACGGAAACATGCTAAAATACATAAAAGCGGTGCTATATTGTGTGAGAACTTTTCTTATCTCTTACTCTGTCACGGTTACGACGTAAAAACCCGGAGAAAGTGATTTATCGTAAATTTGTATAGGTTGGGTAAAAATATTTAGCTCTCTCTCCATATATATTCTTGCTCTGAGGGTCGTTCACAGACAATGACATGCACTGAAGACCTGACAAAATGGCGTCGTATGGGTGAGAAAAAAACAATCGGCAAAACTGGAGAAATTCAATGGAGGTATTTGTTCAAAGCTGGATGCCCAAAGGCTCGTGAAGAATAATAATGCTCTTTAGCTCACGATGGTGGTTAGAATAGGTTAGGACCAACATACAAAATTGTCCGAAGAAGCGAAGCTAGCAGTCCACAGTGAAGTGCTTATACCAACCCTGATGTATGGCAGTGAGGCATGGAATTGGAAGAGGAAGGATGAAAGAAGACTTGAATGCTGTGGAAATGAGATCTCAGAGGTGTATGCGCAGTAAAACCACGTATGACCGTGTTAAAAATGTGGATATCCGGAAAAAATGCAAGTTTGATGTAAGCGTAATGAATAGGATCAAGAAAGAGACGCTTAGATGGTTTGGGCATGTAGAGCGAATGAACGAAGAAAGGATTGTGAAAATAATATATGATGCGAAAGTGAATGAAAGAAAAAGTCGAGGACGCCCGAGGAAGACACTGCACGATCAAGTGAATCAAATACTTGAATCGGGCCATGTGAAGAGTCAGAATAACAAAGTATTTATGAGACAATGTATGATTGTGAATAAAGTAAGGAGTGTGTGCCAATAAAGAGTTGTATGGCGGTCCGTCCTCTCTGCCTACCCCTGCGGAAAACGGCGTGATGGTTAGTTAGTTAGTTAGGACTAACATCTGAGAAGTAAAAAAAATTGTCGAGGTAATTTTAATTAAAAATTCTTCTATGCAGATCCTTAACGACTCTTATAATTCTTTAGTATTTCATAAAAAATCGTATGTTTTTAAGTTTTTCTTCCCTTACCTTTTTCAAACACAAAACATTGTGGTTAAAAATCCTATAAGTACAATGATATGTATAATTGAATATAAAACAATTCATCATATACCTAGTAACATAGCCCTAGAGCAGTTTTTACGAAACTTATTTGTCTCACAGCGTGCCCCCCCTCCCTCCAACACTGTGACCAAAAAACACGTCCCGGGTAACCTTGTTAATAAAATACCGGAGAAAAAAAAAAAATTCATAATTATTTCATAATATTTATTAATCAACGAAATAGATTCTGCCACAAATACTTATACATCGAAACTACAGAAACAGCGGACACAATGCAATAGCAACGAACTAATCAAAATAACGTGTAATTTGCTAAAGTCACTATTATTTATGACAACCAATCCCACAGACAATTAGGTTTCCATCATTCAGTAATAATTAAATTTATAAAAATGAAAAAATAACTTTGTACAAGACCACGAGAATTATTTAAATTTTTATGACCGACTGGTTTCGCTTAGTCTAGGCATCATAAGGGTAAAAAATTAAACTAAACAACAACAAAAAAGTGTGCCGTTAAATATACATAGAGGGGGAGAACAAATTATTAAATAAAATAACAAAACAATGAGAAAAGAATAGATACATTTATAATTTGAGCACTGAATTTGTTTTTAAGGAGCTAGACGTCCTAAACATGAAACAACTATACTCTAAAAATATCCTAGTGCACCAATTTAATTATGTCCATATGTTTGAAGAAAGGAAAATTTCTAGAACCTTAAGGCAGTCACACAAAAAACTCTTTAATATCCCAGCCTATAAAGCCGCTTACGGACACAAAAGTTTTAAGTGCAACGCCATTAAGTAATTCAATTCTCTGCTCAGCAACATCAGAAACATACAAACCAAAAGCTCATTTAAAAGCAATATCATTACTCACCTTAAAAACCAAGTTTAATTTAGTTATTATTATGTTGATTATATATCTTCAAATTTGTCATTTACTTATATTATTTTTATTTTCATTATGTATGTACTATATCTTCGATATTAACATGTTACTACTCATATGTAGCTAAAAAACCACTTTTGCAAATTGTTATCCCAACACAGGCTTATGCCTAGTGGGATGAGCAATTATACCAACCAACAAAAAAAATGTATTGTTAAGTAAAATAATAAATAAATAAATAATAATTATAACAAAGGAACAGAGAGAAAGAGACAAAAAGTCAACTAAGAATAATAATAATAATAAATTTTATGAGTTTACAGGAATACAACCTGTCGGTCATAAAAATTAAAATAATATTCGTGGTCTCATTCAAAGTTTTTTTTAATTATTCCTATAAATCTAGGCTGCTGTCATTGGTCATCTGACAGCTAAATACATGCCACGATGGTAAATTGCGTGGAGAAAGACTGAGATTAATACTAAAGTAGGTAGGTATCTCTATAAAAATAGGGTAGCGATCACGTGTTTGACCTCTTTCTTCCTACAGCTATTTGGGACGTAATCTTAATAATATGGGTACTAAAAAATGTATAATTTAATACATACAACTTGACAATCATAACTTCGCCGTCGATGACGTGGCATGGATATTTGGGTTGCCACTGCAAAATAAATACTTTAAAAATAATTGTTAGAATCACAACAAGAGAATGTGTTGATTTATTTATTTAGAGGTTGCTGTTTAATACCCGGCGTACGCAAATAAATTTCACATGGTTAATATGAGTCATTACAATTATAATTCATGTAAAATAGTTGATAGTATATTTGCGGCACGTTCTAGAGTGTATATATACTCCAAGTGTCGCCCCTTTTTTACGTGAATACCGCACAAGAGTCTCAACTGCTCCCAACCGTCTAGAGCCAGTGAGACTATGACATCCCCAAAAGGGGTATGTTGTGAGGCTAAAGATACTGGGGAGGGGAAGGAGATGAGGAAGGGAAAGGTTGGTAAATACCTGGCTATTCAGATCTGGTTACCAAACACGGCTAAAGCCATTTCGATCAACGTTTCAATTCTGAATGGTGGTCTTCCACCGGGGCGATACTAAAAGTATCTACCCCTCTGGAACGTGCTGCAAATATACAATATTTGATTTTATATGAATTAAATGTGTTATGACACATACTAATTCAATAAAATTTATTTAAGCACGCCGGGTTCGAACCCGCGACCTCTGGATTCGTAGTCGAGCGTCTTACCACTCGACCATGCAGGCCGTCAAATACCGCCCTGGTGAAATACCACCATTTAGAATCATAACGTTGCTTGAAATGACTTTAGCCGTAGTTGGTTTGATGATAAATTTAATTTAATCAACATGTCTGATATAATATATTGATTCATAATAATATATAGTACATTTGCAGCACGTTCCAGAGTGAAAGATAGTCTAAATATCGCCCCTGTGAAATGTCACCATTTACAATTAGAACGTTGTTTGAAATTTCATTAGCTGTGTTTGGTGACCAGATCCGAATAGCCAGGTACTTCCTAACCTACATCTTCCCCATCTCCTTCCTCTGCTCACTACCTTTTACCTTACAACATGCCCCAATTGGGGATCCCATAGTTCCACTGGCTCTAGACGGTTGGAAGCAGTTGGGAATCTGGTGCGGTATTCACTATAAAAATAATAATAATAAACCAAATACAACAAAAACACCTGTAGACGTGTGTTGTGGACGTGTCCGTGTGCCACAAGTAACCTCAGTTTTACTTAATTCTGGTACAATTGATCAACTAACTAACAATCACGCCGTTTTCCCGCAGGAGTAGGGGGAGAGATGATATAACATTGTCCTGGCACACACTCCTTGCCTCATTCACATTCATGCATCGTGTCATACATACTCTTCTGTTATTCTGACTCTCCACACGGCCCAACTCGAGTATTTGATTCAATTGATCGTGCCATGTTTTCCTCAGGCGTCCCCGACATCTTCTTCCGTTCACGTTCGCATCGTATATATTATTTTCACATTCCTATCTTTGTTAATTTGCTCTACATGCAAAAACCATATAAGCCTCCTTTTCTTGATTCTATTTATTACGCTTACATCAGTCTTCCATTCTTTCCGGATGTCTACATTTTTAACACGGTTATTTGATCAAACCTTTAAAAATATCTAAATTTGTTCTTAAAGAGAGGATAAATTTCATCGGCCTGTATGGGGCCCAGGAGTAGATAGATCGCTTGTAAATTGATAACGTCAGTTTTCTTTAAAATCGATACTGATCCTTCTTGAGATAATCTGTTCAGTGGGTTATAACGATGGTCAGCAAGTGCCGTACGCTATCAATAATAATAAATAATGTTTTATTGGACGCAATGACAGCGATCGCGCTGGAAGGGTGCAAATCTGATCGGGGATTTCCCACGGAGATGACAATCGAGGTGCGCACTTGGGCTGCAGCGCGATAGAGATATATATCTTCTGCGCGATCAGATACGGGCACTCAAGATCTTCCAAAGATGCTGTTCAAATGTCAAGTCAACTGGTCAACTGTTGCGCCGGGCTGGGAGCTGAGCACAGATCGAAAGCTGGATACTGTGCACTGAAGAGTGAGCTTGGTATAGAATACACGATATTATTTACTCCCTGATACCTACTTTTTATTTTATTTTTTAAAATGAAAATTAAATAATGATTTTGTATAAGACCACAGATTTTATTTTAACTTTTGTGTTCGATCGGTTTCGCTTAGCCTAAGCATCAACAGAGTACAAAATTAAAGTGAACAAAAAATACACACATCACATACTCGTACATACAGAGGAAGAACAAAATATAAAATAAAATAAGAGAACAATAAGAAAACAAACATTTAGATTATTTCAAAAGAACAGAGAGAAAGAGACAGATATGAAATGAAAGAAGCAAAATGTTAACTTAGAAGGTGATAAAAGAATAATGAGAAATTTTATGACTTTACGGGAAATATACATAATATTGTACTACTGGACAAATTCAACAAATGATTAAGAAAATGACTATCAATTTTAATGTTTTTTTTTTCTATTAGTCCTAAATTATTTAATCTGTTGAATGACCATTTTTCCTATTTTTTATTTTATTTTTAAAGCTTATGATTATGATAAAAAATAAAGATAACCTCTTTTTTATCATAGCCAACAAAGATCAACATTGAGTTTTCACTGTAATTTTTACCAATACGACTCATTGGAATAACAAGGTTCCATCTGACATCGCATTGCCATGAGATAATAAACTCTAGTTTCTGGCTTTCTATAGAGCCCATTATCGCATGATATTGCCATGTCAGATAGAACCTTCTTATTCCAAGGGGTTGAATACTTTAAAATATTTACTTTATGGCATATTTAGTTAGGAATTCAAGAAATATCAAGCTAAAAACCAAGAACAGATCAGAAGATTTCGCTTTCCTCTACCGATTGCGATATACTACCTACCTAAAATCAATATTCTTTTATTGGTGAAAGTTAATGTTAAACGAAACAAAATGTATATTTTAATAACAACCAAAGAAGAACAACATAGTTCTATCAATGTACTCATAAATTGTGATCAATCATTAATATAAACAGAAAAAATATGTGTTTGGCGGGTTTTGAACCCGTGACCCCTGAACCTAGAGCCAAACTTCTCACCCCACTCCTACACGGTCACGCCTCTATGGGTAGGGAAGTATGATGCATATAATACGTAAGAACCTATACCTGCAGAATACGCCACACCGAAACGTTATTCAGATCAAAGAGATGGCGATATATGCTATCTCCTGTCTTCTGGGGAATATCAAAATCACTACGCTATTAGCAATGACATGCGAAATTCGGTAACTGATCGCTTACGGCAATGCTTTGATTCATAAAGCCAGTACTTACAGATAACACTGGCTGATTTAGATTCTGGACAGTTGTAAATACTCTCAGTGTTGCACTGGATCAAGTCCACCATTTAAAATTATTAATTTATTTATTAATTAACGAACTACAAAATCAATTACATAAAATACATAACACGAAATAGGAAAAAAGAGCAACAGAGAAAGAATAGCACATACATAATATTAAATGAAGCAATGACAAAAATAGGACAAAATATACGTGAGTTAGGACATTCAAGCGTAAAGTCAAAGTTTTGGTACATCAAAAATCATTTAGACTGCTACCAAAAATTTCAAGATCATGGCTTGAGTTAACTCTCGACATTCTGGATAGTGGAGAATGATACCCATAATTAGTAGAGTGATGATTGAGAAACAGAAATTCATTGTTTCTGAGTGTACGGCAAGGAATGTTGAACTAGATGAGTTGCAACCTTGGAGAAACAATGTATGGAGAGAGAGCTAATTATTTTTACCCAACCGATACAAACTTGGGATTAATCATTTTCTTTGGGTTTTTAGATCGTATACAGTGAGAGAGAAAGAGACAACAAATATAATACTCCGCTTCTACGTACTGTCACAATTATCTTGGGCTCCTGGGTCACCGCGGGACTCCACCCACATTTTTTTATTATGCCACTCAACTTGACACAACTAAACGTTTTTTTAGGTTAGATGCTATATTATTGTTGATATCAATACTGTGAAAAAGTGGTCATACGAATAAACAAAACCATTATGTCGATACGTGATATGAATGGATGTATAAATACCCTAGCCTTGGTCTTAGCCACGCCCAGGTCTGCCGAGTCAGGTAAAAATCATCAAAAACTGACTACACTGCCTTGAATTGATACAACTCTATATACTCCAAGGTTGCAACAGAGAAGGTGACTTGAAAGGTTACCTAAAATGGCTTCAGGCGGTTTTTATGACCAGATCTGAATAGGCAGGTATTTTCAAACCTTCCTTTTGCCTATCTACTTCCCTTTTCCACTCCCTTAAAACTCACAGCATACCTCAATTGGGGATGTTAAATTTTTGACGCCCTTCAAACACCAAAATTTTCGAAATACTTTTATTTACGTCTAATAAAATAGCTTATTGTCTAATTGTAATATCGCTATTTTCCACGTCGACCCGTGAGTATAATGTACAAAAAGCATCACTTTTATAGAAATGTCATCACTGTTAACCACTAGTTTTTGGCAGGTTTCTCGTCTGAAAATAACTAAATATAAGCTGACATTTATAATTCACTTAATTTTACTACAAATTTCTGCTATTTAAGGGTGACTTGAATTTAATTTGGGTCATATAACACAAGTGTACAGGACGTTCCTGTCACCTTGATCAAGCTGTATATTATAGTAGTTTGTTTTTTTAATAAAACCCCATGTCTTTTGTCCAACGCTTACTTTGTAGAATAATATAAATACATAATAGTTAAATACATTACGATGATATGAAAAAAGATTATTCCTTTTGGTTCGGATACTGTTTTAGGATAGTAAAGTTGGACGTAATTATGCAGAAAGCGTCCTACCCATAATTTGCGGAATCGAGTTTTACACGTTTTCCTTTATATAAATACGAGATTTCTATCTGCTGAAAACATCCAAGCTCCAAGATTTTTTATAATTATTTTTTTTACTAACGCACATTACAAATATTTGACTTAAATTGAAGTTTAAAAACATTAAAATCTATGAGAACATACATTGCTAATTTACAAAAAAAACTATTAAAATAATTCTTATAAAAACGCTGATATTTACTTTACAAAGGCCGATTAAGCATATGAATGTACGGTCATAATATTTTCAAACGCCTTTTTCTCGGTTTAATTTTTGGGGGGTTGGATGGTTTATGCATAACTACGTTCAATTAATAAATATTTGTTTTACAGTGAATACCGCACAAGAGTCTCAACTGCTCCCAACCGTCTAGAGCCAGTGAGACTATGGCTCCCCAATTGCGGTATGTTGATAGGGAAGATGAAGGTTAGGAAGTACCTGGCTATTCAGATCTGGTCACCAAACACGGCTAAAGCCATTTCAAGCAACGTTTTGATTATGTATGGTGTTCTTTCACCAGGGCGGTACTAAGAGTATCTACCACGTGCCGCAAGTATACTATTTACTATTGTGTATTATTTAAATGTGTTATGACACATATTAATTAAATAAAAGTTATTTACGCACGCCGGGTTTGAACTCGTGACCTCTGGATTCGTAGTCAAGCGTCTTACCACTCGACCACTTAGGCCATTTACACTATAAACACACCTGTAGCTTGAAAAAGCGTAGTTTTTAAACTAATTATAAAAAGAGACGTATATGTTTATTATCAAAAAAAAATAGAAAAGAACTTTGTATAAGACCACGGATACTATTATATTTTTATGACCGACCGGTTTCGCTTAAAATTAAATTAAACGAAAAATACATGGTTAAGTTAAGCACTTATATATATACATACAGAGGAAGAAAAAAATAAAATTAAAATAATATCCGTGATATAAAAAGTTATTTTTTCATTTCTTTAAATATGTCAAACCACAAAGTGATTGCTTTCTACGAAGATACATATATTGTTATTGAAAATGTGTACATACATACAAAGTATGCAATATCAACCTGAGTACTATGGGATATTTTAACTCCATACTTCATACCCCGATAGTTCAAAGAGAAACTTCTTCTTGCTTAAGTTTCGACGGGATGCCATCTTCAGACTAGCTAACAACTAGCTTCGGAAATTGACCGAAACTTAAAAATAATAGCACGATAATGTACCTTGTGGGACTAGATGAAAGATTGATAAAAGGTACATGGACACAATCATGGTACAAAGGAAACTGTTTTTGAAAATTTACCATAAAGAATAATTATTATTAACGGAAAGAATTAAATTATTTTTTTCTCACTGTTCTCTTATTTTAGTTTATATTGTGTTCTCCCTCTGTATGTATATATAACAGCACACTACGTATTTTTAGTTTAATTTTGTTCCGTGATGATGCTTAGGCTAAGCGAAACCAGTCGGTCATAAAAATTAAAATAAAATCTGTGGTCTTTTACAAAGTTATTATTTCATTTCATAAATTAAATTGTTACTAAAGTTTTACTCTAAACTTCATATTGCTGCAAATGGGAATACATATTCACGGCTGTGATGAATATTCCTGATTAAATAAATAAATACCGTTACTTCGTTCACTCAGTTTGCGGCGAGCAAGCAGTCAAAAGGGCAAATCAAAGTGTATGAAATCAATTGTCACCATAGCAATATTTATATATATATATATATATATATATATATATATATATATATATATATATATATATATATATATTCTGGCCTTTTCAGTGATGTTTTACTTATAAATAAGCGACGATTTTTCAACATTTTTTTTAAAGCAAATATACTTTATTTAGTGTGCAGAAATAACCAAACAACCTTTATTGTGAATAAATGTCTCAAAATATTACTGAAATAAGAATCTAACTGTCATTTAAACAGAAATTTGAAGAAAGCAAAATCAACTATCAACTCGACAAGTATAAATAATTTGAGCTATTCTAGTCCATATAAAATCTATCATGAATATTTTCTAGAAGAATTATTTTATTTTCCTCACCACTTTCGATAATTTTCTGTTATTGACTCAGTTTCTGCCCTATTTAAAGACATTTTGAAAATTCTGGAAAGTATTATATTTTTAATGATTTTTTTTTTTAAGTAAGACAAACATTCCCGGGTTACGAATAACCTGACAATATTTGAAAAACTCCTACTGCCATCATAAAAAGTGGAAGATGTTGCTTGTGCAATGATGGAGGACTTAGCCAGCAGAGGAATTGAACGCACGACGCCCGGGTGGGAATCCGACGCGTTCTCCACTCAGCTACCGACCTGATATCTGACCTTAATACTTCTTCTGGTTCTGAATAACAATCGTTGCGTTTTATTATGATAACTCAGAAATGTTTTTTTTTTGCATTTTCAGTAGAAGAATATAAGCGGTACACCTATATATACAGCTCTTAATTTTCATGAGAGCTTTGATGCCATTCTTGCATTTTAAACATCGCAAGGAAAAACATAACACCATGAAAAATATAACATATGAAAATTAGATATAAAACAGCATCAACATAGTAAACAAGAACAATGAATAAAAATAAGAACAAGATGTAAAAATAGTAACGAAATATTACAAAAAGAACCGCATAAAGAGTTTATTAAGTTTTCCGGGCAGGTTCTTTAAATACAGCACAAAACGTGTCATTCGCGATTGTTTGAAATCTTTTCGATGCAAAGGTAGACCTTTGTTTTTTATTCACTTTCCATAAGGATGCTGTCGTCGGTAACTTAATTATAATACCGTTTTCATGAAAAATCACCCCAAGGGCGCTGTACAAATCTTAATTCTTAAGCTCCATCGTATTATTAAGTACATATAGTCTATAGCATATCAAAATGTATTTATATAATGTACAGAGATAATACACAAAAGCATACTTACCTGGCGGTCACTTCAGAAAAGCGCAATTATTAAATTTATTTCTATTCTAGAAACTTGAAAGATACAGTTTCCTCTGAATGTATACCATAAGATAATTTCAAAATTAAACCATTTAATAGATACTTCAAAACATACATTTTTTGATCGTGTACAGAATTTATCTCCACATATGTTTCTTCCAGAAGAGATGAAGTTATTATCTAAAGATTAATTTAATATTGTCCTGATGATGGAAGGGTACTTCCGAAACCGGTAGACAAAATATTAAATAAAAAAGTGGTTAAAAACAAAGTATATATGTTCTATTTTTAAACCATTTATTTTATAAAAATATTACAATGAATTTATCGCTAAATATCCGATATCCTATGCTTATTAATGTTTGGTTTACGCCCTAGAAATACATTATTCGAGTTTATTTCATAATTTATTACCTGATATTTTAATAATAATAATAGGTACTTGGATAGTTTATGTAGTTATATTTTTGTGAAATATAAGCTTTTTTACTACACGGCTAGGCCCTATATTTCACTTCAACACTTTTTACCGATTTTTTACACTTTTAAATTATCAAAGGGGAAATATGGCGTAAATTTTGATTCCGTAGCTAAAAAACTCTTGGTGGAATGACATTATGAGCTGAAAAGAGTTGCCTTAACATAAAAATTCTAGACCAAAAGGGGTGGGTAAAATTCATGATCTCAAAGCTCACTGCACAATAGTAAAGCTGCTTTCGAAATTATTAAAAAAATCGTCTCGATCTTAATAGAATAAAATGTTAGGTTTTAGTGAAAACAACCTACAGGCTACTTCCTTTTTAGAATAGCTAGGCATCAACTGTCGGCCCACAAAGTATTTCAAGATATTTTGAGCACGTCGCTCGCCAAGCTGAGAGATCGCCGCTGAAAAAGCTTCTGGCCACTGGCAAAGTGGAAGGCAGGAGAAGCAGAGAAAGATCACCGATGCGTTGGACTAAACAAGAATCACAGGCGGCTGAAACGGCCTTGCACTGCGAGAACGCGAGGGACGGTAAAGCCTGGTTCATCAGAGGAATTAGAGCGGAGATTTATTCTTGTTTTTCCCAACCGTCGAAAGCCAGTGGGACTATGGCATCCCCAATCGGGGTACGTTGTGAAGCTGAAGGTAGTGAGTAGAGGTAGGAGATGAGGAAGAGAAAGGTTAGGAAGTACCTGGCTATTCATATCTGGTCACCAAAAAGGGCTGAAGCCATTTCCAGCAGCGTTTTGATTCTGAATGGTGGTCCACCACGGAACGTGCCGCAAATGTACTATATAATATTTGATAGGAATTAAATGTGTTAAGACACATGTTAATTAAATAAATGTTATTTGCGCAAAGTGGGTTTGAACCCGCGATCTCTGGATTGGTAGTCGAGCGTCTTACCCCTCTACCATGGAGGAAGGTTCAATTTAGTCTTATTTAGGACGGAATTGGTCAAAAATTTTAAAATATCTATTGTTTTGTTAAATAGACCATTTTCACTCGTCTGTGTCCTAGGAGTCGGAAGGTCTTATATAAACTGGTGGCAAATGTTTTCTTTAAAATCGGTAAAGATCCAAAGATTATTTGTTCGATGATAACCAGTTCTGGCATTACTTTATGTTATTTCAAAGGTACGTGTATACTGCCAATCGTTCAAAACAGATGAAATTTTAATAATTTGGGGTGTGCGAAATGTTAGGTTATGTTGAAAATGTACGTATAAAACTTTCATTTCCATTTTTTTTTTATCTTCTATAAATACAATATAAGTCCCTCGCCTCATTCCGGCCTGCATGCGGGGGCCCCGTCAAGCCAGGGGCCGGGGCCCGCGCCCGATAAGGGGTCCGTGATCGATCCACGCGCCCCGCGGCCAATCCAGATAGACGGTCCCGCCGAGCGCTCTGCGGTCGCCAAGGCCCGCGGCGCTTCTAACCCGCTCCGCCCGTGTAGCGCTGCCACTACCCGCCCCGCCAGGGCCGCGCTGCCTTTTAATTATTTTACCAATTTTCATTTTAGTTATGAAAATTAAGAAATAAACCGACCAACGAAGAGGCTCATTCAATACACCCGCGGGAAGAAGGAGTGTTTTGTGCCTGGATGGTCCTCGTTGAATTTCTAATACTTCACTATTAAAACACTAGAGTCCTAACTGCTACCGACTGTTCAGGGCCAGGTGATGGTCTCTGCAATAGCGTAATCGACTGTCCTACCTTACTCAAACTAATCAATTTTAAAATTCCACCCAGAGCAACTAGATTTAACGCAAAAATGCTGGTGTCAGGATTCAATCAGAAGAATTTTCGAGTTATTGAATCCAAATCAAACTTGAATGGATTCGTACATATTCTTTGATAATTTAATAATTCTTTTTTTTAACTTTATTCCGATTTTTTTTTTTAAATACCTAGAAACAGTGAATAAAGTTAAAATTTTGGCATTATTAAATCAATAAAATGAAGTTAGCATACCCCACGAATTAACAATTTCATAATTATAAATAATATTCTTTGATACATGCAGTACTTTTGTTATCGTTCTGTGTATCTCAATCTTTATTTTTTCTCTTTAAATTTGTAAAAATTTTCTGTCAAGATTTATTTATCTGCTACTCGTTTTAATCCGTGAGAAATAGTTATGATACAAGCGAAATATGAATACTATTTTACTAATTACTATCCGTATCAGTGTTTTGTTTTTAAATAAATAAAGGCCAATACCATAGCCAGGAATAAACAATGGAACTATAGGGAAACAGCAAAATTGAAGGCTTTTCCCGAAAGCAGTCAATACTCTCGAATAATGCATGCAATTATAAGTATTGCAATGAATTTTGAATCGAAGACAGTACTCACACAGATTTATTGCTTAAATACAGCATATTTCAAAATGAAAGCACAATTAAATGAAGAAAAAAAATCGGTGGATTCATTCTTCGATCTAATGAAATAAAAGTTATCTCAAATTTTTAGAATATTTAAAATACAAATATATACGCATAAATTTGTTTTCAGTTTCTTGCTGATAACTATAAGTAGCCGTGCGCAAAACAAAATACTGTTTTTCAGTGACTTTTCGCAAGGAAATTTCGCAGTTGTAAGTTTATACATATGCACCAATACGTACAATCCTCTACGTGTTGTTCGCACCAACTATAACTACGCGACGTCTATGCGTTTTTTAAATGGGACGATGATTACAGTACCTAGTTATACTCACTCATTTAATATCTATGAGTGAATATTTTCCATTATGGTTACCTAATTTATTTATTTTTTAATCGAAAATTGAGTATAAGAATCACGGATCCGTTGATAGAATAGAATCCGAGTAATTGGGATGACTTATTTTATTAATTTGCAAGCGAGGTTTAAATAACTTTGATCACAACATTATCAATGGGTATTTAATGACAGACGATTTTTTTTGTGATTCATGAATATCGGCAGAAAAATTATTTGTGTGTCTTACTGACTTCTGCAACGTTGCGTTGCGAAATTTGTACGCCTTTCTTCGAATGTAATTTCTTGGTCGAAGCAAGGTTCTTCAGTTTGTAACGTAATTTTTGTGAGCTTATTAAATATTCAAAAACTAAAAAAACCTGTAAAAACAACTCATGATTTGTTACATTTTTACAAAATGGTCGAAAAGGGAATAAGGTTTGGAAAAAAGAATGTCGAAACGACGGGCAGATCGGGTACGTAATACAAGGTGACTAGCACTTCACAATACTCGTCCGTGGCTTAACAGAATGTCTCTTAAAGGTTTTAAAATAAATCAATGTCATCTTAATAGTAATTTCTGCATCTCTCGAAAAAGAGAGTATTTTGTTATGACCACACTTTAAGTTAGGTTAGGTTAACACAGGTAATGTCACATAAATTTTGTATAGCTACATAACCAAGGTTTTTTCTCTGCAGGCAGCTTAGATGGCAACAATCCCAAACCATTATTTAATTACGGAATAATTCCCTCGGCATGCAGAGGGTTAGCATCTGCCCATAAATATGCTCGCACCCCCCCAAGGCGAATTTTTACTTGTTTATTATTATTATTATGTGTACCCATAGATTTGATATAGTTCCTCCTGCCTCGGAGGCCCGCGGCAGGTACAATGGCGGCCGTTGCCGTGGAAGGCAGAAGGTGCCGGGGGCGACCGCTGGCCTCGGCTCCCCGACCTACCTTCCTACGCATTTTTTCATTTGTGCAAAATCGAGGAATTTAAAGGTTATAAGTCTCATTGTGAACGCAGCGCTGGTGGCGAACGTCTGACCGGGAAAACGATAATCTTTTGAAATCCTTGGCTATTGTAATTTTGTATGATACATCGCACAAAAGATTCGGCTAGCCAGACCCAGAGGAGCAGTTGCATCCTGATTCGGGGACTTACATATTAATAATAAATTTACATTAGCAAGAAACAGCAACCATAGATTACATTTTTTTTACATTGAATATCGCACAAGAGTCCCAACTGCTCCCAACCGTCCAGAGCCAGTGAAACTATGGCATCCCCAACTAGGGTATGTTGTGAGGTAGTGGGGAGGGGAAGAATATGGGGAAGAGGAAGGTTGGAAAGTACCTGGCTATTCAGATCTAGCCACCAAACACGGCTAGAGCCATTTCAAGCAACGTTTGGATTCTGAAGGGTGGTCTTTCACCAGGGCAATACTATGAGTATCTACGACTCTCATTAAAGTAACACAATCTGCAAAAATTACTGCTTCAACACAGCCTTGATAAGTGAGGTAGATTATGAGAAGACAAAAGTAATAATCATAAAGTAATTAATAATAAAGTAGTTAATTATATAAAAACTAAGTTTATATATTATATATTAAGTGAATACGCATAATTGTGTATACATATTTTTAAACACTGTGTTTCCTAAATATATACGATATATTATAGTGTTTCCAAAGTTCCGATATCTTCAAATATAATTAACTTTGTACCTTCACCTTTATACAAATTTATAATACGTTTTAAATGTTTATCTTTTAGCGAAGGTAAGGATATGGGAAAGGCAGAAGGTGGAAAGTACCTGGCAATTCAGATCTAGTCACTAAACATAACATCCATTTGGCAATTGAAGGGAAATATCACAAAACTGCGCTTTACAAATTCAATGTTGGTAATAATCTCCAGTACATCTATCTATCATTATGACAGTAAGGCCTAGCGCACGGGTGACTTTTGTCACGGCAACAGTTTCGTCACTTTCACTGTCTGTCAATCGAGCACGTTAACGGTGAGAGACTGTCACCCGTCACCCTTTCATTCCGGCAATGGATTTCGAACAGGCGGATGAGTCACCGAATGACATTTTGTCACCCGTGCTCGAGCGCCCACACAAAAGTACTCTCTACATACACGGTGACAGTTTCGTCACTCAAAAGTCGCCGGCCAGTGGAACTAAAAAGTTACCCTAATGTCACGTCGCTGCGTGCGCGGACTGCCATAAACTCCAATAGATTTGGAGATGGTGACGAAACTGTTGCCGTGACAAAAGTCAACCGTGCGCGCCTGGCCTAACTTTCCATACCAAAAAAAAAAAGAAAAAATAATTATTTATTTTACATGATTTGTGAACATATTTAAAAGCTCAGGGGTTAGGACAAATGCTTAGATAGCAGAAGGTCCCCTTTTCAAGGCCCGGTTATGAAAATAACCTTTTTCTTGTGTGAATTATACTATATTAGTTACCGATTTTTTTTTCATAATTGTATATTATTAATTCATGTGTCAGTTTTTTTTTTTAAATATCAAAAAGCTGTCACTAAATGGAACTTTTTGAAATATATTTTAAACCTATTTTACGTCACTCTTATATCACCTTTCTTTCCCCACATCCTCGGGTTTTTTAGGTAAAACATAAGTGGATAGCAAAACGCGATACTAATCTGTGCATAGCCAGTTTTTCGAAGTAAACCAGGGAATCATCAAATGTTGTTTTAATGAGAAATTAAAACGTTAGCGAGTTATATTTCGGGATAACCGGTTACATAAAGTAATAATATATCAATAAGTGTTTTCAGAGTAGGATAAACTTTCACTATCGCCCTGGTGAAAGACCACTATTCAGAATTGAAACGTTTTTTTTTAAATGGATTAAAACGTGTTTAATAACCAGATTTGAAGAGTAAGGTATTATCAAAAAAATTGTATTTATTATAATTAATATATGTCATAAAACATTTATTTAAAATAAAATAATATGTAGTATATTTAAGGCACTTTCCAGAGTGGTAGATGCTCTAAGTATCGCCTTGGCGAAAGACCACCATTCAGAATCGCAACGTTGCTTGAAATGGCTTTAGCCGTATTTGGTGACCAGATCTGAATAGTCAAGTACTTCTTAGCCTTTCTCTTCCCCATCTCCTTCCTATTCCCACTACTTCCAGCCTCACAACATACCCTAATTGGGAATGCCATGGTTTCACTGGCTCTAGACGGTTGGGAGATGTTCGGACTCTTGTGTGGTGTTGATTATTACAAAAAAAATATCTATATAAATATATATATAAATATATATATATATATATATATATATATATATAGATATATATATATATATATATCTAAAATTCGTCTTCCCTACTCTCCCCAGTACATGTAGCCTGACAACACACCTACCCCAAATGAGGATGCCTTACTGCCACTGGCTCCAGCAGTTGTGCGGTATTAAAAATATTTCACCTTAAAAAAGGGTATTTAAAAAAATCAAAGAAAGGAGGAAATAATCATATATTTAAAAGAAAAATGCTGAATTGTTTATCGTAAAAATAACCAGTTTTGGTTGGCTATTAAATGTCATGGCATTTTTTGTAGGAGGCATTAAAAAACGCAAAATGTACCTACATACGTTTTTTACGACTATGACCCCAGAGAATGAATAACAACGTTATATCTGACACAGCAATGCCATGCAATGAAGGGCTCTAGAGACAACTACTTCATAGTTTATTATCGCATGACATCGCCGTGTCAGATGAAACCTTGTTATTCCAAGGGGTCGATTTGTCGAAATTGGTGACTTCTTAGACAGAAATAAATAAAATTGTATCGATGCAGTGGCCAAAGAAACAGTTAACAGGAGAGTGAATAAATAAAACTCCAGTATGATTTCATACATCTCGCAACGGTAAAGCTGCTATCGCCAATCACAAACTGGATGCAGCCGGGGGTGCAGATGTCGGAACTACGTACAGATAATATATATTGTGCAACGCTGAAGTAACTACAGAGGACGCGTTACCATCGGGAGGTAATTTCATCGATGAATTTGAGAGTAGATAACCCTGTGCGACTTATAAGAAGTGTGATCGTCGTCGTGCTATACACGTCACAGGTTTACATCATGCATATGCTTTGCTTGCATACAGCATGTATCAAATAATCCAGTGAAATTTAAAAAAAACCTGAATTTTTAACATAATAAAAACAGCACCCTGTACAACTTTTAGAATAACTGTTAAAACTTTGAAATATTCATGTAACGGCCTCCGTGGTTGAGTGGTAAGACGCTCGGATACGAATCCAGAGGTAACGGGTTCAAACCCGGCGAACGTAAGTAACTTTTATTCAAGTAATATGTATCATAAAACATATAATTTATATAAAATATATTTGCGGCACGTTCCAGAGTGGTAGATACTATAAATATCGCGATACCGAAAAACCACCAATCAATGTTCTCACTAAGTTACCTGAAGCGATAAAAAAACTTACAAACTTGTGTCCCTTGAATCAAGCCTTCTCCTAAATGGTAAATATGTTTTATATGACTGAAAGGCCACAAAAGTATTCAGAATCAAATGAAAGTCAAAGCAAAAAAAAAAACTAATCAAAAATATATTTAATACAATTTTTAACAAAGTGTCACTTAAGCCCTTTGCCTTTTCAGTGACGATATATGTATATATATATATATTTTTTTTAAAGCAAATTACTTCCAAAATTGAAATAATTTGTAGAAAGTTGGTTGTAATAAAAACAAAAATCTTTTAAAAAGTATCACTTTAACATTCATTGTTAATAAATTAAAAAATGATTATTTTTTCTTAAAGAAAGACAAGCATTCCCGGGTTACGAATAACCTGACAATATTTGAAAAACAACTACTGCCATCATAAGAAGCAGAAAATTTTGCTTGTGCAATGATGGAGGACTTAGCCACCTGAGGAATTGAACGCACGACGCCCGGGTGGGAATCCGACACGTCTGTCCACTCAGCTACCGACAGGGTATGTCAGATACTTTGTTATAGTCAAATTTCATCCGAAATTGAAATAATAAGTAATAGAAAGTTGGTATTCGTATTGTTATAAACATATTAAATATTTAAAAAGGACAAGTTTTTTTTTTTTCATTGATTATAATCATGTCAGATAGGTAGGTACAATATATTACGTAAATTTATATGGACTGTGTTTAGGTGAAAAGCGTTATTCCACATTTTTCGCAAGGAAATTTAGACCTTAGTGATAACATAACGGTCATATTGTTATGCTTGACATTTGATAGTTTGATCAAAAGCTTAAACGGCCGAAGAATTGGTGATCAATGGGGGCGATTATTTGTATGATTATTAGTTGTGGTGGAAAAAATACATAATGGTGCTACTTATCGATTTGCGATAGCGTAAAATGTGACAATGGTTCAAACCACTAGGCCTAAGTTTACTTGCAAAATAATGTGGAATAACGCTTTCGACCTAAACACAATCGATATAAAATAACTTTTTTTCTTTAAATTATTGTCATGTTTGATGTAGGTGATACAGAAGATAATACAGGTAATGTATATAATTTTTTTCTTTTTTTTAACTTTTATTATTTTTTTTTTATGTTATCTCTTTCATTTAACTCATATGTATTATTATTTATATGGCAGACGGAGTATTGCACCCACCGCTCTGTTTCGCTGAAATAAAATGCTGTTATTATTATTATAAATCGTATGAATCAACACGAGAAGTTTTTGTAAATTTACAGTGATTATAACCAATAATAAACATGTACTATGCAAAGTTAAATAGTAATACGATTTTGAAATTAAAATTAAACAAAGTCTACTTTTTTTGTAAAAAAATTTGAACTCCACGACCATTAATTAAGCTAGACAGTTGACAAAATTTAGTTTAATTTTGTACCCTGGTGATGCTTAGGCTAAGCGAAACCGGTCTACAAACCGCTTATACAAAGTTATTTTTTCATTTCTTTATAAATTTTTCTGTCCCTTGGTAAGTTGAGTCAATCAACGTATTGTATCACGTATCAGTCACCTGCCGCCCCTGGCTGTGTGTAAACTATAAAGTACTCAGTTATGTGTGTAAACACTACAATTTTTTTTTAATATTTTTCGACGTAATTATTTTGGTCAATTTCGACATTGTACCAAATACTCTCCAATTTTATTTACGTGAGCCCCTAGGCAACTCTAGAGCAGTAATAAGGTTGACCTACATTATATTTTGTTCCGATGTTGGTTTATCCGCTGGTCCTGAGAAAATGGCTAGTACGGCTGTTACTTACATACCTCTTAGCCTCAAAAAATCATATTTCAATACCATACCGTCGCTGGAAAGGAAAAAAAGGCGATACTTTTGTCAAGAATGAGTAAAACATGCAGTTTTGATCAGTTTTTCTTTCTGCATCGAATGGTTGGGAATGGCAGAGTAGGCAGTGTGTGCCTTTATGGAGTGGGTAAGTGGGTAGGACACCGAAACAGCATGGTTTATTCTGACTGTTTGAATAATAACAGTAACAGGCTGGACCGGAATGTCGAGTGTCCATTAGGGTCGCTGATTTCAGAAGCGCTTCTGCAATAACTGCAACCCAGGTAGAGATGGTCGATATCAGAATTGGGTGTACCTGCGGTTCCAGTTGCCGGTGACCAGCGAGGAACCGGTTATTTATCCAGCTCTTTTTGGAACCGGTTTCTGGTGCCAGAAAAGTTCCACCAAGAAAATTATTTTATTAAATAGGAAAAAAAAATTTCAGCGTCAAAAAATAAGCTTTCATGGTGGGGGGGTTGCTAGAGAAATTCTGAAAACGAAAAGAACTGGAACTGGTTTCTCACTTTTTTTTTGATTCACGGGGAGGCGGGGGTTGCTAGCAATTTCCAAAACGAAAATAAGGTTAACGATATATATTTTAATTTTTGAAAATTAGGAACCGGTTCAAAAAATAACCGGCTACTTGGAGAAATAATATCGACGGTTCCAGTGACCGGCTTGGAATCGGTTCCTTTTAACCGGGTCAGTAATATCGACCATCTCTAAACACAGGTAATTTCCGATGGCCATGATTCATTTCCTATTTGCAGGCTAATCAATACCGCTTGCGACGAATTCAGTCTAGCTGCGGTGACTAATCAATGGTGAAATCCGTCGCTGTCTATTTTTAGTACCTGTTTATTTTTAGCCAGACTGCAAAACAGCTCCGATGTACCCGCTGAACAAACGGACTTAGTTATGCAGAGAGCGTCCAACCCACAATATACCAAAATCGAGTTTAACATGTTTTCCCATAGATAAATACAAAATTTCCATCTGGTGAAAACATCCTGCTCTGATTTTTGGTAATTCATTTTTCAGATATTTGACTTAAATTTAAGTTTAAAAATATAAAAATATAGGCGTAAAATATGAAATATATATATTTTAAATACATTGATAGATTATAAATTACCTATCTTAATAATTCTCTTAAAGAACAAAACACTGATAGTCACTCAACAAATGCCGATTACGCATATTAAAGCTGGATTCACACCAACGTCCGGATCCGCTCAGTGACGATATTGTTCCGCAAGAGAGCTTATTGATATGGTATAAATATCAATCAAGGAGTATGTGCCAAGACAAAGTTATGTGGCAGTATATCCTTCTGCCCATCCTTGTGATATTTAACTACTTAGTTAGTTCAATTTTTATTTTGATGTGTAAAAATACATACATGGCAGATTTTTTTTTTTATGGTTTTTAATTAAAAAAATCTGCCACACAACTTTATCTTGGCACACACTCCTTGATTGATATTCATACCATATCAATAAGCTCTCTTGCGGAACAATATCGTCACTGAGCGGATCCGGACGTTGGTGTGAATCCAGCTTAATGCTTTGTATCGTCAAATATTCAAACGCTTTTTTCTCGGATTCTTTTTTTTTTTGGGTTGAATGCTTTCTGCATAACTACGTCCATAATGATATTGAGAAATGTGATCGGAACCGATGTCATCAATTTAAACAAGAACTTTTGACTCCTAGGCCCCAGAGAGGCCAATGAAAATGATGACCTGCTCGAGAAATAATTTCGATATTTGAAAATTTTGGAACAATATTGAGCTTACTCGGGCAGGCGAACACGCCCACGCCTCTATTTTTTTATCATTCAGTGGTTTAAGCCGTTCTTTATCTTTCATAATCGGCGCACATATCAGAAAGAGAGAATGTGAAGCGGCTGGACCATATGACTGTTATCAGCGATTGTTAAAGAGATAGCATCATCATTGATGATAAAACATCATCTTAGATCGAGGAAGAGATTACCTATGGCTATAAACGATTATCATGTGGATTTTATAATGCCAAACATCGGTAAAGTTTTTCATGTTCGTTGGACGCCCTCCGTGAGGTTATTTTACACTTAGTAGATACTCCCAATAGGTGCGATCCATACCCATTTCAAATAAAGCTGATATCGCCAGTTAGATATCGTCGTCGGAAAGGCAAAAGGGCTGAAGCGCCATTTTGGAAGATCACACCAAAGCACTTTAAAGTTTTTTTACAGTAAATTCATAAATTTTCAGTTCCTGGTTGGATTGTGAAAAAAAAGTATACTCAATGCTTATATCGAGTTACCTGAAGCGACAAAAAGCTAAGTCCCAAACTTGTGTCGCTTGAGTCGAGCCTTCTCCCAAATGATAAATATATTTTAGATGGCTGAAGGATCACAAAAGTCTTCAGAATCAAACGAGAGAGAGCATTCGATACGAAAAAAAACTGCATTTTTTAACTAAAGTGTCGCATAAGTCCTTTTGCTTTTCCTTTTTTATAAGCCAATGGCAATAATTAATTTTGCACAAAAAAATCTATATTTAAAAATATTCGATCAAAAAACGTGAAAGATGCGAAAATAGTTTGACAGAGAAATACCAAAAAACATGAAATCTACAGATGATTAACTGTATTTGAAGAAACGGTGTATATTCTGTACAGTATTTTTATTTAATTTAACGTAGATTGATTCACAATAATACAAGTTGTCGGGTAGTTACCACTTACGTACGTTAATATATTGGAACCGAAAATAGTTTAACAGAGGATAACAAATAATATGACATTTACAGATGATTTGCAGGGAACTGTACAACTGTACATTATATTTATTTTATTTAACGTAGATTGGTACACAGTACTACAAGTTTACGGGTAGTTACCACTTACGTACGTTAATATATTGGAGTGTTTAATTTAGAACCGCGATATGCACAACAGCGCGAGCGGTATCTCTAACGGTTGTGGAGGAATTAATTATATGAAAACAAGCATCACATTTTACACATGTCAATATTTAAACCGGATTATCATATCGCTAGCAATTAAAGCTCTACCGATAGAGAATCTTAATACGGCGCTCGATGAGTTTCATTGCTCCTTACAATGAACTTACAGACGTGAACCTCCGTTGAATGTAAGTTTGGTGAAAACTGTATAAATATTTAATAATTGTATAAATGTTCAACATTCCTTGGCGTAGACTCAGAAACAATTAATTGCTGTTCCTCAATCATCACTCTACTAATTATGGGTATCATTCTCCACTGTCCAGAATGTCGAGACTTGTTAACTCAAGCCATCGTCTTGAAATGTTTGGTAGGAGGCTGAGTGATTTTTTTCATTCTTTATGACTCTATTAAAACTTTGACTTGACCTTGGCTTTGATTTTAATGTTCTTTCTCGTATATGTTGTCCTATTTTTGTTATTGCTTCATTTAATATTATGTATGTGCTTTTCTTTCTCAGTTGCTCTTTTTTCCATTTCGTGTTATGTATTTTTTGTTGTAATTGGATTTTAGTCCGTTAGTTAATAAATAAATGAATAAATAATTAAACAAATATAATTCAATAAATAAATAGATTAAACGAAAGAGCGTCGTGCTCTCTGGTTCCCCTTTTTAAGATAGACGAACATTCCCTGGTTACGAATAACCTGAAAATATTAAACTACTACTACTACCATCATAATAAGTGAAAAATGATGCTTGTGCAATGATGGAGGACTTAGCTGGCAGAGGAATTGAACCCACGACGCCCAGGTGGGAATTAGATTTTTTGAAAGCAAGAACTTTTGTGATTGTGTTTGTGAATAACAATTATTATAAGCAATCAATCTGCCACCGGAGATAAACGCGGTCCGTGCGGCTTCGGTAAATTAATATCAAAGAGGCACGTGTCCCAGCCACTTCCGGCGATCTGCGGGAATTTTAACGACTGGGAGGGAGGAACTTGTCCATGGCGGCGCCTCGTGCCGAGTTTGCACAACTAAGTGTGCAAGTAAAAAGTGTGCAAATAAAAAGTGTGCAAGTAAAAAGTGTGCAAGTAAGAAGTGTGCAAGTAAAAAGTGTGCAAGTAAGAAGTGTGCGAGTAAGAAGTATGCAAATAAGAAGTGTGCAAGTAAAAAGTGTGCAAGTAAGAAATGTGCAAATAAAAAATGTGCAAGTAAGAAGTGTGCGAGTAAGAAGTGTGCAAGTAAGAAGTGTGCAAGTAAAACGTGTGCAAGTAAAAAGTGTGCAAGTAAGAAGTGTGCAAGTAAAAAGTGTGCAAGTAAGAAGTGTGCGAGTAAGAAGTGTGCAAGTAAAAAGTGTGCAAGAGTAAGAAGTGTGCAAGTAAGAAGTGTGCAAGTAAAAAGTGTGCAAGTAAAAAGTGTGCAAGTAAGAAGTGTGCGAAGAAGAAGTGTGCAAGTAAGAAATGTGCAAGTAAAAAGTGTAGTACGAAGTGTGCGAAGAAGAAGTATGCAAGTAAGAAGTGTGCAAGTAAGAAGTATGCAAGTAAACAATACACAAGTTAGCAAGTGCGCGTCCCGTCGAATTGATGCCCAGCGTCACTGTGGGACCTTAGGATCACAGCCTGAAATTTTTTTCTTCTTTCTTTTCTTTTTATAACTATGTGAACACATTTTTTGTTTTCAATTTTATTTGTGTGAAGTTTTTTACTATTTTGAAGTGTTCATTAATTTTATGTTTTTAATTGTTTTTATTTCATATTATTTAACTTCTCCCACAGTCCTTTTTGCCTTTGAAAAATGTCCTCCACAATAAAGATAAACTCTTAGCGTGAAGGATAATGTACATTGTTTTTTTTAATAAATAAAACGCATATTAAGTATGAAAATAAAATTGAAATCTATACCGATTTGAAAGACAACCTATGTCACAAATTTCCATATACTGCAAACAGACCGATAATATTGATTATCTGCTCAAGAAAGAACATGTTCGATCAGTTTAAGCAGAAGCAAGGAATAATTATTATATGGAATAGTTATGCAGAAAAAGATGAAACCGAGAAAAAGCCGTTTTAAAATATGACGATAAAAAAACATTAATATGTGTAATCGCCATTTTAAAGGGAAAAGCAGTGTTTTTTTTCTTTATGCGATTTATTATAGCAGTTGAGACTCTTGTGCGGTATTCACTTTAAAAAATAGACTAAATGCTGTAGTAATGAGATCTCTGAAGCGTTTGTGCGGTAAAACCAAGTAAGTCGTATTACAAATGTACAGATCCGGAAAGCACGCAATTCTGATGAAAGCGAATGGACAAGATTAAGAAAGGGACGCATAGATGGTTTGGGTAATTATAGCGGCCAGATAGAGTAAGGCGTTCCAGGGACAGGCGTCAAGGGGTGTTTGCCAATGCAGAGTGTGTCGGTCCATCCTTTCTGCCTGCCGAAATTTCCTACCAAATTTTACGACACCATGGCTCACCGTTCCAAGTCACAGAGGTATTGTGATTTTCTTACAGAAAAAAACCCAGACGAGGTGACTTTTAATTGAGAACCGCTAAAAAGCTTTTCGTTTTTTAGAGGAAACGCAACACCCAAAGAAGAACCTGTCCCAACTTTGAACTAAACGTTCCTCTCTCTCCTCGATCCATACTTCTCGCCAATGCACAGTACGAAATTATTCAATCGCCGTTTGGATCGGATAAGAAACGGTAACTTAGGGTTGCAAGTTACAAATAATGAAATAACCTACACGTATTTACTCTCGCTGTAATGTAGCTAACGGTAGCAGTGCCCATTTGCTAAAAACATTACACGTTTCATATAATACTGAGAGGTGCGTGATAAAAAAACCCTAGCATTAAGCGGTTTTATAGGATTTAATAGCGAACAAAACTTTTGTGTGAAAATTTGTATTATACATGTCGGCAAACTATCAGCAAGTAAAATTGACGACCTCCGTGGCCGAGCGGTTAAGATAACCGACTACTTATTCATAGCTTTAAAAAAAAAAAAAAATGCGTTATTTCACATTTGTTTACATAAAATAATATCGTCGTCGGAAAGGCAAAAAAGCTGAGCGCCATTTTTGGGAAGTTTACACTAGAGCACTTTAAAGTTTTGTTGTTTTACAATAAAATTCATAAATCTTCATTAAATGGTTGGATTTTGAAAAAAAAAACGTTTACTCGATACTCTCATTGAGTTACCTGAAACGACGAAAACCTTAAAAAGTTCCAAACTCGTGTCCCTTGAGTCAAGCCTTCTCCCAAATGGTGAATATATTTTAGACGGCGGAAGGGCCACAAAAGTCTTCAAAACCAAACGAGAGTCATTCGATGCAGAAAAAAAACTGATCAAAAGTGCATGTTTAACTCATTTTTTACCAAAGTGTCGCTCAAGCCCTTTTTCCTTTCCAGCGACGATATATTGCAAATTTTCTACAAATTCCGTAGTGGTAGATACTCGCCCTGGTGAATGATCACCATTCAGAAACGAAACGTTGCTTCAAATTGTATTAGCTGTGTTTGGTGACCAAATCTGGACAGCCAGATACCTACTCCCCATCCTTCCTCCCTTTTCTATACCCTTCAGTCCAACAATTTACCCCGATTGGGAATGCCATAGTTCCTCTGGTTCCAGGCAGTTGGAACTGTTGTGCGGTAGTCACAAAAAATCGGTGACTGAAAATAAAGCAAAGCAAAATAAACATTTATCAACACGCAAAAAAAATATTTCTGGAAACTTCAAATTTCTACATCTAATATGCATTTCTTTTCCTATATAAAATTCAATTCGTAAGTAAATGATTGATATTTTCCTACTTATCAGAGTTTTCCACTGTTAGTTTTTCACTCTGGTATGAAAACGACACAATGAGTTGAAAATGGTAGTGTCAACCGAGGAATTCGCGTAAAGCTTAGCAAAATAACATATTTTAACATTATTATGAAGATCTTCAAACTCAAAAAAAATCTTCATCCCAACGCCCAGACAAGGCAGCATCACACAAACATTAATTTGACTAATAAATATATGATGCAGCTTTTCACAACCCTTGACATTATCCATACACCTCGTCACCGAAAATTCTAGTACCAGCTTTAGAATTACGAAAGATCCTTCAATTAATCATTTTGAGAAAAAAGCTGTTCATTTTTTGCAAACTTCATTATGCAAAATTCTAAAAGCAACTGCAATAAATTGATGTTTCTAAAAAATATTTTGAAGAAAAAACAGCGAATTTGTTGCACCCTATACATCTTATACGCCTAAATACGGGAAATTCCAAAGACACCTATAGCATGTAGATCATAGGTCCAACTAGACAAGACCACGGAATGCGTTTAATGCCCACATCGCACATGCCCCAGCTCCTCTATGCAGCCAGCGTTGTATTGTTTATCCGCTCTAATGGTTACTGGTAACTGGTCACTGGTCACTGGCAACTGGTCAGCTGCGTTCGTTATGTACACTGAACATAAAATCCCAAGAAGTGTGACCAGCGCCGATTCTTAAGAAAACCAATCTCGCCTTTCAACCTGCTGATTCCCACTCCGACCAATAAAATAGTTAATCTGCTCAAGAAATAACTACGATATTTAGTCAGCAGAATTGAGCTTAATTTTCTATCGGCACTGAAGAGATAATTCCATACAAGTGTTTTGAGAATTTATCTTACATCGCGTATACTCGTTCAAATATTTAAACTTCATCTTGAGCAAAATATCTATTTCATTGATCCCTATTTCTATTACCTGTCACATGTTCACTATCGTCATCAGCCCCACCGGGGTCATCTCCCCTGCAGCCAGCTAAGTGGAAGAGAGCTCATCCTACTAATAGCAGATCATTGCGATCTTCAAGGACGCTCATGCGAAAAGGATTTCGCTTGGATAAGTGGATTATTTGGATTATCTTGTCATGTTGTATCCGCTGTGATCCATCGTGACACTAAACTCGGACTGGCTGAATAATGTTTTTTTGTTGTTTTGCTCTTTTTAGTGAACTGTATCTACTGTGTTTCATAAAATTATTCTATTTTGAATGCAGACCACTATAATACGGGCGTATGCCTGGTTTAGGGGTGAAACTAAATAAGTAAATAAATTGTCAAATCTGAGGCCTAGGAGTCAAAAGGTCTTATGTGAATTGGAGACATCAGTCTTTTTTCAATTTCACATAGATTACACTTCTAGGTAATATCGGTGCAATGGTCACTGGTCACCGCCCACTGGTCGGCTGCGTTCGTTCTAAATATGTCAAATAATTTGTATGGTGCATTTGTTGTGTATATGGTATCGTGTTTAGGTCAAAGGGTTTCAGAAACTCACAGCTGCGTATTTCTATGTGTTGGTACAAGCAATTTCCTAGCAAAAATAATGTTTGCTAAATCGATGTTATGATATTGTCGCTGGAAATCCAAAATGGCTGAAGCATCATTTTGGGAAGTTTATACCATACCACTTTTAAGTTTTTTGTTTTACAAAAAAATCATAAGTCTTCTATAAATAAATATAAAATATAAACTTGATGCTCTTACTGAGTTACCTGAAGCAACAAAAAGCTTTTAAAAAGTCACAAACTTGCGTCGCTTGAT
The DNA here is from genome assembly GCA_022651775.1 of Drusus annulatus. Classification (NCBI taxonomy): domain Eukaryota; kingdom Metazoa; phylum Arthropoda; class Insecta; order Trichoptera; family Limnephilidae; genus Drusus; species Drusus annulatus. The sequence continues at coordinate 56,936 of JAGWCC010001195.1, read as the reverse complement.
TTAAGCTTTCTCCCAAATTGTAAATAGATTTTAGAAGAGGAGTCACAAAAGTCTTCAGAGTCGAACGAGAGTACGAGCATTCGACGCAAAAAAACGATCAAAACTACATGTTTAACTAATTTTTGACCAAAGTTTCGCTTAAGCCCTTTTACCTTTTCAGCGATGATATTGTTATCTGTAATGTTGAAGTTAAGTTTCCATTTTGCATTATGCGAAAGTTAACCAAAATTAAATATGCTGGCTTAGATAAAACATGAAATTGAACGCAGAAATATTTTTTTCTGAAGCTGAAAAAACTCCCGAACAAGGGCATCTGAAAATTCATACACGAAATCTGCATCGCTATTTTAGTCGAGAAACTGGTAATTTTACTATTCCATGTGTCGAAAGGTAACTTTTTTTTTATTTAGATGAAGAAAAAAAAGAAACGAGATACCTAAAAACTATCCATAATAAAAAATATATATTTATAGTTTTTGTATTCAATTTGTAATAGTCCATTTTAATTTTTTATAAAATATAATTGAATTAAATTAAACATTATAATCATTTAGTTCTGTCAGTTTCAGTTTTTGTTTATAGTAACATTATCAAACTGTTTGATAATGGCCTTTAACGCCGAAACAGCTGTCACTAAAAACTAAAACTAGCAAAACTAAGTAATATTAAATTTTATTCCATTGAATTATATTAAAAATATTAAAGTTTATTATTCATTACTACAAGATAATCATTGAGATACAGAGCTTGAGTTGTTACAATAACATTGTAGAAAATGTCTTATTCTTGATTGAATCAGATATTTTCATTAAGCCAAATTTAATGATCCATATATGCTGGAAAAATGATTTTATGCAACATGGAAAATTTATGCTGCAGTTGGAAGAGAGTTTGATAAATCTTCAAGTCTAAAGTTAAATATAAGCCGATGACTAAACACGGTACCTACGCTAACCCGCTTGTCGTGCAAACAACACGAACATTTAAGCTTTGAAAGCAGTAGTTTGGAGTGCACGTTTATGTATGAGCTTTAGAACTTGAAACGATTTGCCAGGAAAACTCTTCATTTCCAGGATTACTATTTTTCGCAGGTTAAAAGGACTCAGGAGATTATTTTTTCAAGAGAGATATTAGTGTTTCCAGTGTATTTCATAGGTACACTAAGGATTGAAGTATGCGAAAAAGGTACTCTATTGTTACACAGACGTAAAATACAAATTGAAATAATGGATGCAAGTTTTTGTGTAGTTGTAATGATATGGTCATGATCGCGTTTTTCATATTTCTAACCTTACTTAATATTATCTAACATGAAGAGAGTTTGTGGAATATGTTTAATAAAGAAAAATAAACATGAATTCATAAGAAAAAAAAAATTAAAATGAAATTGAAATATTAATGAAGGATATTAGGTCTCATTTCTGCAAAACGCCGTCAAGAGGGAGTCCATCCTGACAGATGTATGTGCTGTTTGTTCTTTGTCTGTCGCTCTATTTTCCCATTTCCTGTTAAGTATTTTTTTGTAATTGAACAATAGTCTGTTATAATATAATATAAATAACAGGACACCGAAAGGTATGAAAGAATAATATAAAAAATAGCTCTCAATCACTCCAGCTACTTTTAGTTCATAGATCTTAATAACCTCATACTTTCAGATACCCACTTCCTTCAGCCTCATAAGTATCTCTAAAAATGGGTTGTCAAAAATCTGCTTGTTCAAGTCAGCTGGGTATCACAAAAAAATTATCGCCGAAAAGTGTCACAAAAATAAAATACTAGCTATGTACTCGTATGTCATTTCTACTTCATAACCTTGTCCAGCCGCTTCTGACAATGTGACTTTCGCATTTCAAATGGAACAATAATATTCACATCACTAGTTTCGAAAATCGAAAACCTTTTTTTATTTACAAAAATCCTTTAAATGTAGCGCTGTTTCGATAAATGTCTGCTGAAGGCGTAAAGTCAATAATATTTCAATAACACAGAGGCTAAACATACGAAAATGCGGCAATTTGAATTCCAGTTATTTTGTGAATTCAATAATTATTTATTTATTTATAAAACGGACTAACTCCAATTGCAAAAAAAGACATTTATAAATTACGAAATGAAAAAAAGAGCAACAGAGAAAGAACAGCACATACATAATAATAAATGAAGCGATGACAAAAATAGGAGAAAATAAACATAAGAGAGGACATTCAAGCCATGGTCTAGTCAAAGTTTTGGTACAGTCTTAATTATTATTTTTTTTACATGAATACCGCACAAGAGTCTCAACTGCTCCCAAACGTCTAGAGCCAGTGAGACTATGGCATCCCCAAATTGGGTATGTTGTGAGGCTGAAGGTAGTGGGAGGGAAGGAGATCGGGGAAGGAAGGTTGGGCACCTGGCTATTCAGATCTGGTCACCAAACACGGCTTAAGCCATTTCCAAGCAACGTTTCGATTCTGAATGGTGGTCTTTCACCAGAGCGATACTTAGAGTATCTACCACTCTGGAACGTGCCGCAAAAATACTTGTTATTATTTTTATATGAATTAAATGTGTTATGACACATATTAATCAGATAAAAGTTATTGGCGTACGCCGGGTTTGAACCCGCGACCTTTGGATTCGTAGTCGAGCGTCTTACCACTTGACCATGGAGGCCGTTATGGTATGATCTTCCGGCAATAGTAAAAATGTATCGTCGCTGGAAAGGCAAAAGGGCTTAAGCGACACTTTGGTCATGAGTTGAATATGCAGTTTTGATGAGTTTTTTTTTCGAATGCTCTGAATCTCGTTTGATTCTGAAGACTTTTGTGCCATCTAAGTCTCTGGTCTCTGGTTAAATTGTAAACTGAACTGTTATTTTGTATGAATATAACCTTGAAGTAACACTATATGGAGAGAGTTAATTCTTTTTACCCAACTTATACAGATTTGGGATAGATCACTTTCTCCGGGTTTTCACGTCGTACACAATGAGAAAGAAAGAGACGACAAATTTTCCCGAATTATCGCACCGCTTCAAAGTATTGTTAGAATGTTCTTCGTGTCCCGCGTCTCCGTTGACTCTGCCCGCACGTTTTGATACGCGAAATAAATTGAGATAACGTAACGGTTTATGTGTCATGACACATATAATTCATATAAAATATTTTAAAGCATATTCGCGACACGTTCCAGATTGGTAGATACTCTAAGTATCGCCTTGGTGAAAAACCATCATTCAAAATTAAAACGTTGCTTGTAATAGCTTTTAGTCGTGTTTGGTTTGATGGTGTGCCAGATGATCTCACATAATATTTTAAGGCGGATTCAAACCCCGGCGCGCGCACATAAATTTAATTTAGTTAATATGTGTTTTACAACAATTTAATTCATATTAAATAATATATGAAAATGAATAATCACTTTGTATCAGACTAGAGATTTTATTATTTTTTATGATCGACCGGTTTCGATTAGCCTAAGCATCATCATTTAGGCTAAGCGAAACCGGTCAATCATAAAAAATATTAATATCCGTGATCTTATACAAAGTTATTTTTTCATTTATTTAAATATGTCAAACCACAAAGTGATTGCTTTCGGAGAAAATATTTTATTTAGATTTAATACTTTTACGTAATTAATATGTGTCATAACACATTTAATTCGTATGAAAATAATTAAAAGTATATTTTAGACACGTTCCAGAGTGGTAGATACTGTAAGTTTCGCTTTAAATGGCTTTAGCCGTGTTTGGTGACCAGATCTGAATAACCAGGTACTTCTAATCTTCCTCTTCCCCATCTTTTCCCCCTCCCCACTACCTTCAGCCTCACAACATACTTCAATTGTGGATGCCATAGTCTCACTGGCTCTACTCTCTCTGGTACGTTATTTACTATAAAAAATAATAAACACTTTTGTAAAAGTGTTATCACGTATTTAAAACCAGTCACAGGTTCAAATATCTCACCGCTCTTTCACGAGTGCCTTTGTTTAAAAAAAACACATAATCTGAAAGGGAAATTCAAACAAGCTTCAGAAAAGCCAATAAATGAAGAGAGTTTCAACAAAAATATTTACTTCACATTTAATTTACAACTTTGCAATGTAACTTCTGCAAAAGCGAGAAATTCGCGTTGCTTTGAATTGCAGAAGCCATACGTTGAAGAATAGTGACTCACGTAACTTGCTTGTAATCTCGGCAAACAGTACTAGCATGATACTTACAGACGGTATGCAATGAATCTCCCGGGGACCGACCTACAGCTTTCCGCTCAGTGAGTGATCTATTAGGATGATATGTATATATATATATATATATATAGCTAAGTGTGCCACTGAGCTAACCGGAACTCATCGATGATCTCATCCCTTTTCTCATATTGATGCAATTAAAGGGAAACTTAACAATTTCATTCCCATCTAATACCAGATTCGTTCACTTGTACATATTAATAAAGTTGCACTTGCTGGTTTGAGGCCACCTTCAATTCACATGGTTAGATCAAGTCGAGTGTGTCATGCCGTAGAAGAGAGACATTGACACCGTAAAAAAACATTGTTTCATCTTCCTCTTTATATTTCCTTGATAATTATTTTATTGGTGATTATTACCACGTGGAAATTTCTTCCGACCAACCTAGTTTTTAGTGGGAATAAAAACGAATAAATATTTAAACGTTTTGTTGTGTGGAGAGAGATTAGAAAGGAAGGGAAAGGGATAAACGGAGTTGAATTAAATAGCTGGTCGAGTGGTTAAGACGCTCGACTACGAATCCAGAGGTCGCGGGTTCAAATCCCAGCTTGCGCAAATAAATTAAATTTATTTACTGTGTCTTATTTTACATTTTAATTCTTTTTTTTTTCAAATATAGTATATTTGCAGTACTTTCCAGAGTGGTAGATACTTTCGCCCTGGTGAAACCACTCTTAAACAAATTTACTTTAACTGGCTTTTGCTGTGTTTGGTGACCAGATCTGAATATCCAGGTGCCTCCCAACCTTCCCCTTCCCCATATCTATACCTTCCGCACTACCTTCATCCTCACAACATGACCTAATTGGGGATGCCACAGTCCCACTGGCTTTAGACAGCTGGGAGCAATTGGGACTCTTATGCGGAATACACCATAAAAAAATAATAAAGCCTTGGAAGTAACATTTAACCTTTATAGAACCTTTATATTACGGTAGATATATGAAAAGAAGACACTTACAGATTTTCAATCCAACGAACAATATTTTTTTGCACCGGTATAAAATAAAATAAAACAGAATAATTTATTAAAAACAATTGTGCCACCTGGATATGAACCCGGATCTACCACTCGCCGGGTGTACGTGTTCACCATAACACAGCGTCACTTTTATCACTACTTAAAAAAAAAACTCTTACATATTTATTTGTAAATATACGAAACGCATTTTCTAAAAATATGATATCACAGTCGTGGTTTTGACAATCTCGTGTAACTTACGGCTGCTAGCGGGGCGCATGTAGTACCTGCCCTTATAAGCAAGCTGTATTATTATTATTATTACGATTTCCAAAACTGGGCACGCTATCGGCAGACAAGCCGGGAACAATGCGCTTTCAGACTTGCGCAACAAAAACAATTACTCTAAACAAAACGATATTTATGTTACGTTTGATGAATAGATAGTTATTTGCTCCTCGTTAGTCTAGCCGCGAACAAAATAGCGTTATTTGGAAACATGCAACGTGATATTGTTAGTGAAATAGTGTATTTCCATACTGGGCCCGAAAGCGCGAAACATCGATACAGTTTTATCGACAGTGCCGCTAACTTGACAACTCCCGTCGACTAAATGTTGGCGACTTGCAGTTGGGCTCGTGAACGATTCCGAATTGCCGACATTGTCGATGTTTCGTGCTGTCAAAACGGTTAGGCATTTGGAGGACATGGAGAGGTACCTTTGCGAAACAATGTAGTCAGGACGGTTGCCTTTATACTGACTCGATAGAAAGAGGCAAAGATATATTAAATGATGTTCGATAGCTACCGCCCACGTGGAATTCGGACATTTTTTATAAACATATTTGAACACATTAAACAAAACAATATCAATACACCATTGAAATGATTTATAAAGTCAAAATTTCATACAAAAACGAATAACAGAAGGTTTGCCTAAATAACGATGGAAGCTTTTTGTTGACTTTATGTCTTTATATCATTAAAAATGTGAAAGTTCTGAAGTTCGGTCAAAAATATTTAAAACTGTTGAAATACCTATGAAAAGCGATATTTTACAATCTTTTTTTGGTCTTATTTGAACAATCACGCATAGAACATATCACCATCATGTTTGCTTTATTTGTATAACCACTGCAAGATTTTAAATCAACACAAATAAAGGAAATAAGACCCGATGATGTGAAGTTAGCGCGGATGGAGAACATTCTTACCTACTTAGAAGTGCTGCAATATTATGTGATGACTTTTCTTGTTTCATTCTCTCTCGTGGTATACGACGCAAAAACCCGGATATAGTGATTTATCGTAAATTTGTACAGGTTGGGTAAAAATATTTAGTTCTCTCTCCATATATATTCTTACTCCAAGGTTAGACATAATTAAGTAATGTTTTCATATGGCACTCAGTAGGTATGTATAGGTCGCGCGATTCAGTCAACTCAAACGACACAAATATTATAGGTGTGTTAAAAAAAATATAGAACAATTCTAGGCGATCAAATATTCCAACGAAAAAACATGATTTTTAGAATAGTGAACCAATACATTGAAAACAGCTGTAGCGATATGTATTGTAGGTGAACGCATTAAGTAAGACATTGAGACTTGAGACCTATCACAGGATTACGAGTGACGTATGACAAATTGTCACTGCGCGTAATACGAGTGCGCAGCGCAGCGAACGCGCTATGCATTATTCAAGCGGTGAATAGTTTTGTTTGTCAATTTACTGGACAGCAACTCTCCGTACAAATTGGACCACTTTACTTATATGAACCTTTTTATGTTAAATTGACTCCATACGGGAGGCCCTGAGGGAAATCATTTCCCTCTGAGCCCGTGTCATCTTTGGGGATGCTGTGTGGAGGGTATATTTAGGAAAGGAAGGAAGGAGCTTAAGCATTAATAATTATAAGAACTCAAAGGTAATTGTTACTTATAGTTATATAGTTATATAAAACCTACGCTATATTTATATACTTGCAGTTAAATACTAACTTTTCTCTTAATGTTATATTCTACCCATCTATTGTACTACTTTATTTAAATAAATGTATTTATGTAAAAGCCTTAAAGGCGTTAATAAAATAAAATAAATAAATAAATAATAATAAAGTTTTATTCCAGAAGGTATACAGGGAGTAGTGTAATCCAATACTTTTCATAATTGATAATAATGCATAGTAATAATAATAATAATAATAATAAAAGTTAATTTCACAAGTCGAATCGTAGAAACGACCCGTTCTCACTGGCTAATATCAACATTGTGTTTAGGTCATAAAATCAGAAACTTTGCCAAATTCTAAAGTTACTACACAGTGTATTATACAGGCTACCTCTGTGGAAGAGAGGTATCCTCCTGGCTCTGGAATCAGATATCGTTAGTTCGAAACACAGAGTTTACAAATATTCTTTAGTTTATATCTTTGAGTTAATGAATAGGATCTAAACAACAGGTCTGAATAGTTAAGGACTTGTCAACCTTTCTCTTCCTCTTCCCTTTCCTTCTTTGATCATATACAAAAACACTCACTAGCGTTCCATAAGCTATCATCACAAGAGGATAGAAGAAATATATCTGACCAAAAATTCCTATTCAAAATTATCAACAGCGCTGTTGACAATTACAAACTTTTATAGAACATCCATCTCCACTGTCCAGTACGAAACACACGCTCGAACCGACTATTCCGCATCCCACACTCAAAAACTAACTACACACAACATCTGTTTTCAGAAGAACCTGCACAAAATATAACACTACATTTTCAGACATCGATATTTTCCATTTATCCACGAGCCAATTTAATAAATGCATACGGGATATAATTAAATTAAAAGGTCAATTATAAACTCCCTATCCTCGATGTAAAAGAATATAATATCTAATTACATGAAATAAAATATATAAATAATTTTCAAAAATTAATATTAATTACTTTTCTTTATTTTATTATATATTATTTTTATATTGTTTTATTTACCTTAACTAACTAACCATCACGTCGTTTCCCCGCAGGGGTAGGCAGGGAGGACCGCCATATAACTCTGTCTTGGCACACACTCCTTGCTTCAGTCACATTCATACATCGTCTCATACATACTCTTCTGTTATTCTGACTCTTCACATGAACTGATTCAAGAATTTGATTTACTTGATCGTCCCATGTCTTTCTCGGGCGTCCTCGACTTCTTATTCCATTCACTTTCGCATCACATATTTTTTTCACACTCCTTTTTTCGTTCATTCGCTCTACATGCTCAAACCATCTAAGCGTCCTTTTCTTGACCCTATTCATTACGCTCACATCAGCCTTGCATTCTTTCCGGATATCCACATTTTTAATACGGTCATACATGGTTTTACCGCACACACGTCTCAGGGATCTCATTTCCACAGCATTCAGTCTACTTTCATCCTTCTTCTGCCAGATCCATGTCTCACTGCCATACGCCATGTTTGGTATAAGCACTCCATTGTGGACAGCTAGCTTCGCTTGTTTGAACAATTTCTTATTTGCGCAATTTACATACGTATTATTTATATATATTTGTATTTATATTTACAATTTTCATTCAATCTTTACTATTTCTTATTTATTTAATTTCATCTATTTAAACACTTTTATTTGTTTAACTTAGTGTTTCTTTGAAACTAAATGAATAGACCAATTATCAACTTTACTGTGAATATGTTGTTTTAATTTTTTTTTTCTATTTTGGTTAAAAAATACGTATTATTAGCGAAAAATTCACTGCCTAACACAAAAGTAAAAATTGTATTAAATAAATGAAGAAAAAAAACTTTGTACAAGACCACGGATATTATTTTAATTTTTACGACAATTTACTTTAATTTTGTACCCTAATGATGCTTGGGTTAAGCGAAACCGGTCGGTCATAAATATTAAAATAATATCCGTGATCTTATACAAAGTTATTTTTTCGAGTCTTTAAATATGTCAAACCACAAAGTGATTGCTTTTTACGAAAATATACAATCATTTTATTTATCAAAATTTGTATAAAACTGTATGTTTTCCTAAATAAATTAAAAATTCTCACAAAATTCCCCAAATTACGTATGCCACTGTTTAACTGACTATCAGTTCGAACATATAAAAAACCACACTCGATTTTCAAAAATGTGTTTAATAATGCGTCCTGTTGTTTTAGTGGAATGAATTAATAATACAGTGCGGCTGTTGTTGAAGTTGTGTTTCCCTGGACGGCCGAACAGGCCCTGGGACAAATGTGTCCATCACAAAGGAACTCCGTCTCCCGGCGTCGCCCGCCTACCCAGAGCGTGTCGTCCAGTTCTTCGACCACATCGCCCCGAGGAACCTAACTGCCCTGAGAAACTTGTAGGGGTCGATGGAGTGAATAAGGACCGAGGTGAACTGTCTAGTATGCATATCAACCTACTGCTAGTTGTTACTGCCCGACTTGAACAGAGTTTCAACACACTTCTCAATCACGCTCGCCTTACGCTGGTGGCGAAAAGGTTGAAATTGCCACTTAACACCGGCCGCCTGGGTCGATTTATGCAAAAATAAAAACATCTAAAAAAGCAGGTTTATTTTTCCTAAATATTAAAATGTTTCCCTATCATACTCTAAAAAAATCTTAATTATTTATATTTTCGTAGAAAACTATCACTTTTTGGTTTTGCATATTTAAATATTTATTATTTATTATTTTTAATTACCTTCTACAAAACTATTGTTATTCTATTGTTTTCTCATTGTTTTGTTATTTTATTTTGTAATTTGTTTTCCGTCTGTATGTATATATAACCGCACACTTTGTATTTTTTGTTTAGTTTAATTTTGTACCCTGATATTGCTTAGGCTAAGCGAAACCGGTAAGTCATAAAAAATAAAATAATAATCGTGGTCTTATGCAAAGTTATTTTTTTCATTTCTTTAAATACTCAATTTGTCACATTACACAATAAAATCAAATAAAGAAAAGGGTTCGCAAGTAGGAGATTTGATTTTTTATAAAAATGCTACCAAAAAAATGCCCGATCGAAGCAAAGGAAATACGTGTTCCATTCGCAGTATTTAATCAGAGCATCTATAATATTTCTAGGCGATTAAATTTTCAAACCAAAAACACAAGATTTTTCATTTAAAAAAAAACATGTATCGCATTTAACCACCGTAGAGATAAACCTGTATAAGTGTGTGTTGCGTGCGTATTCGTATGCTCGAAGTAAGATATTTTTTTGTGTCGGAATACTTTCTTGGGCAGATAATCAATTTCATCGGCCTGTCTGGGGCCTAGGAGTCGAAGAGACTTATGTTAATTTGCGTAACGAACAATGTAGCATCTTGTCTTTTTGATGATTATAGGAAAAAATTTGTGGAGGACGTAGTTGAGGAAATCACAGCACTGACTTCGAAATCTACGTGGGGTGCGAGCGCAGTTGTTCCGAGCCGCAGCCATGTTTGAAATATATACCTAACTATGTGAATTTGTTATATTAAGTTTTTCCCTATCGATGTAATGTCTTCTCTTGATTTTGGTTTTATACGAGTATATATCGTCGCTGGGAAGGCAAAAAGCGCCATTTTGAAAAGCCTACCTCAGAGCACTTTAAAGTTTTTTTTTGTTTTACAAGTCTTCAGTACCTGGTTGGATTTTGAAAAAAAAAGTCAATTAAGGTAACACAATGCTCTCACTAAGTTACCTGAAGCGACAAAAAGTTTTTTAAAAATCCCGAACTTGTGTCGCTTGAGTCAAGCCTTCTCCCAAACGGTAAATATATTTTAGATGGCTGAAGGGCCACAAAACTCTTCAGAATCGAACGATAGTCAGAGTATTCAACGCAGAACCAAAAAAACTGCATATTCAACTCAATTTTGACCAAAGTGTCACTAAGTCATTTTGCTTTTTCAGCGACGATATAGAAGGTCTTTAAGATTTTATCCACCATTAACTCAAACATTGACATTTTGACTTGTTATTGTTTAGGGGTGCGAAATGAACTGAATCTATAACACCGTGTCGATATGTATGTGTATGAATCCAACGTGGAACAGGTTGTATTCATGCACTATGCACTCATACATACGAGTATCCGATTTTGTATACCTACATATAATAATACGCACGCCCGTATTGGTGCGGGTTATTGCGAAGCACTTGCATTTCCTGCGAATGATAAATGACAGATTAGTGTAAAACTGATCACAAATATGTGCGTAATCAAGTCCCCGCGCGCCCGGCCGCCGTAATTTTCACGACGGCTATTAATTGGACCAAGTCATGAATGACTGGTAATTGTTGATTAAGGGTAATAGCATAATTGCTCACTACTAGCACCGGTAGGTGTTTAAATTTAAGTGGAAAGCGAAATAAATAAACTAGGTACCATCGGCTATTGATTGGGTACCACCGCAAAAATCCGCCCAGTACGTTTAGGTAGTAAACAAAAACATGTACGAGTACATAGCTTTTGAAGTTATTAGATCTTATTTTGTGTCAATGGTAATATTATTTCTTCAGTGATTGTAAAAATAATATGTGTCCTATTTAATAAATAATAATAGACATATTTCCGTAGAAGCCAATCACTTTGTGGTTTGACATATTTAATGAAATTGGAATAATGTATATTTATACAGGTACATATTTTATTTTTTTATAATCTGTTTTCCCTTCGTATGTATGTATATATAACCGCACACTTCGTATTTTTTTGTTTGTTTATTTTTTTGTCCTGATGATGTTTGGACTAAGCGAAAACGGTCGGTCATAAAAAAAAAATTAAATCTGTGGTCTTATACAAAGTCATTATTTCATTTTCATTATTTAGTTTTTATTTTTTATGATAGCTGTTTCGGCGTTTGAGGTCGTTAGCGTTTTATCAAATTAAACACAAAAACTGTACATAAAATAAACCACCTCACACTATATATTGTTGATTGATTCCAAGAAAACTTTTTTTTTCTTTTCTAGAAAAAAATCAAGCGAGTAAACACTTCAGGAAAGGTCTGTCCGAAATTCTGTAATATTTCCAAATGTTCAATAAAATCCTAGTATTATGACTAAAATTAACAAATTGACGTGCCTCAAAAAATACATATTAAAGTTATGCCGAGATGCGATTCAAGGATAATCCTTAACAAAACAAATTTAAGCACAAAAATGTACAAGTAGAAGAAACATATCTGAGCATCTTAAAGCACCGTACCCTTCTTTGTGTTTCATTTTGTATAAGGTACATAAGTCGGGTAAACATTTCAGGTCCACTTGATATAGTTGATTCCGTACCTCCTCGTAATAACGAGAGAAAACAAACAGCGAAAGCAATAAAGAACGAAATAAAGCGGCGAGTCAACAAGTAGAAAGAGAAGCTATTGTTAATAGTGAAAATTTAGAAATATGGGATTCAAGTAACTTGCATTATCTGCAAAATGCAGCTACATGGATTTAAGATTACATCAAGTAAAGTACCATGAAAGAAGAATTCCAGATTTTTTCCCTTTTTAATAATGTTCACGGACTAACTCAAAAACCCGTTTCTTACTATGCCCGTTCCAAAGTTTTTTTATCATACTCGTATAAACGGGTTCAATTTTAAGGGTAAGTAAAGTGGCGACAAAGGAATCTGGGTCAGGGGCCCTAGCACGAAACATCGATATAGATTTTATCGACGGTAATTTAGAATCGTTCCCGAGCCCGACTGCAGATCGCCAACGAACGAAAGACAGTTGACAGCGACTAAATTAAGCATGTTTAGTCAACGTGAGTTAAATTCTGGTGACTGCCCATCACAGCATGTAGGCCAAACGGATAGAGCCTTTCACACTAGAAGGCAACATTTTTCAAGCTGGGTCACAAAGGTATTATAAGAGTGAATATTAGTCAAACGTAGCCACTTAATAAACAGTTATCATTCATTTTATAAAATTTGAGATGTTTTAATATTGTATGTTAAAAATAGTCAATTGAAAAATTTTCAATAAAAAAAGACTGACTCTCCGTTAGTATATTCACTATAGGTAGATAAGCTTTATTTTTTGTGTAAATAATAATATTTTATACATGGACGTAAATAGGCAATACATATAAAAATACCAGAGTTAATTCTATTCTGATTTTTTTCCGCGGTCATCTAAGGGAAAATCTGAAAAAATACCTTGATGTGTACCTACTGTTATTTTAAGATAATTTAACAATCGACCCATGTTCCGAGACGGGAAAATTGAGGAGTAAATCAATAAGGGCCAACTGTTAAAATTAAAGCTGACAACAATAGATTATTTTATTTTTTATTCACAATATAACCCGTCTCCCAAAAGGTAATAAAACCACCCGAAGGTATGTTTGAATATAATTGTAAAGTCACCCTGTCAGCAATGAATAAAAAAAAAACCTCACAAATTGTACAGGTTCAATATGATAAAGACCCAATTCCGAACATTAATGGTGTTTGTACCATAGATCCAATTCAAATTGTACCATTCTGAAGATATTCGTTATAAACTGAAACCCTTCGGGCTTAATACAAAACAGCGAAATAAAGTTGAAAAAATAATGTTATTTAATCATTTAACTTTTGGGTTTTCACCCTGATTATTGAAAAAAACAATTTTTATTGTTGTAGCTCAAAGTTGCAGAAAAAAACATCAATTGTTAGATCAGGACTTTGAGGAAAATTTTAATTACATTACGGAGTGAGCCACGTGATTTTTTGTATACCAGCTCAAAAGACCATTATTACGGATCAACCTTTTTTCCAGTAAAACTGTTTCTTTCAACTACTCTGAAAAGAGCTTTTCAAAAAAATGAAGCCTTTCCAACCCCGATGATTGACAGTAAACTCTGACGTCAACAAATTGGCAAGGTTATATTTTTTGATTGAAATTTACAGGCCATTCTCTTCTCAGCTCATAACACCATACAAATTTTAACTTTTGGCTTAAATGTATAAAAAAATAAGAAGTCAAACTGTTTTTTCATTTAATTTTTTTGTTGTTTGTTTAGCAAATACATTTTGTGAAAAGTGTGGAAATTCAATGGTACGATCCTAAAAGTTCAGAGAAGGGTAAAATATCCAGCCATATTTTCAGAGAAGATGGACGAGATGACGACGACATTAATCGGCACAGAAGAATGTTGGAAATTTGTGCAAACATACTCTCCCTTCGCTTTTCTCGATGCAGTACGGAAGCGAATAGAACCGTGTTTCGATCCTTCTGTATTAGCAAACTTCGTACAACGAATAAAAACTAGATACTTCCAAACCTTCCTCCTACCCATCTTTTCCCCCTATCTACGGCATAGTCCTACTTGCTCCAGGCAGATAAAACTCTTGTTTATATGTTTGATTTGTTCATTTGGAGCAGACGACGTCTAAACAAGATCAAAATAATAAAATTAAAAATTATGTTCCTACTAATTATATTTAATGAGAGTACATAACTAGAGTGAAAAAAGAATTAGAAAGAGAGAGCATGAAAAAATTGTAGGTAATATAGCCATGTGAGGTGAGTAATAAAATGTATATTTTCTTGTTTTTCTTACATTTTAAAAATGTATTTCGATTAATCGGGAATTCGATTTAGCGTGTATTTGTTCAACATCTAGCCCGTAAAATCGAAAGACCACTGTACTACCATATATCGAGCAATAACCTTACGCTTTGCATGTTATCTTCTAGCACCGAACAAAACGAGAATAATTCCGCAATAATTTATACACACAGCTTTCCGCACATTTATACTTTATGGACGGCTGAGACGCGAGCGCCGTACAAATACCGCGGTAACTTGTTGCACTGACAACCAAACCGTACCAATAAATCTCCATACTCCATGGCAATAATTGGCTTGACGCCACAGAACAGATAATCGCAAGAAGTGTGCTCTATGACTATTTTAAAGAAAACTGATATTGCCATGTTACATAAGACCTTTCGACTATTCACACTTCTTGCACCGGTCAGGGAAATGAAATTGGTTATCTGTATTTTTTTATATTTGTAAGAGCGCAGGAATCCCAATTATTCGAAGCCAGAAGAACTATGGCATCCGCATCTGAGGAATATTGTGAGGCTGGATCTTGTGGGGGAGGGAAGGAGATGGAGATGAGTAAATTTGGGAATTACTTGACTATTCAGTTTTGGGGTATTTAATTTCAAAAAGCGTTTTGATAATAAATAATCAACTTTAGCTAAGGTGACACTGAATTTGTCTACTACTCTGGAACGTGCCGCAATTATATAATGTATCCAGGGGCGGCTCGTGGCATTTTAGTGTGCTAGAGTGCTAAAATTGAAAAAAAAACGTGTTGATTAATGTTGTTTTAGCCGAAAACAATTGTTTTTTTTTTTTTTTTAAATGTATGAAGGTTTTTTAAGATTTTTCAGTTTTTATTACAGATGGGGGAGGAGGGTTGCTGGGGAAATTCTGAGAACGAGAAGAACTGGAACTGGAACCGGTTCCTTTTGCCAATGCAACCGGTTCATCTTGCCATTTTTTTTTCATGGGGGGGTTGTCAGTGATGTCAGCGATGAACTGCAACTATGGAACCGGTTCCTCGTCAAAAGGTTCTTTCCGCCAAAAACCTATTGTGTCCAAAAGAGGAACCGATTCCTCGGACAAAGAATATCGATTTTTGTTTGCCAAAAAAAGGGACCGGTTCTACGGAGAAATAATATCGACGGTTCCAGTGACCGGCTTGGAACCGGTTCATTTTAACCGGGACAGGACTATCAACCATCTCTAGTTTTGATGGGTCATTGAACCACCAAAAAAAAGAAAAATCTTCGTACAAAACAAAATTCAAATAAACCAACAAACATTTTTGGCTACAACAACATCGATAACGTCGTATTATTCAATCTCAGCACACTAACCTACTCAAAATTCACGAGCCGCCCCTGTACGTATCGTTTTTTTTTTAACTTAAATTGCATGTTTAATATCTTATTTGCACCTGCTGGGATTATAACCCGCGACCTTTAGATCTAAAGCTGAGGAACTGTATTCTTCGGCCGCTCTGAAGCGGTAAGAAAAAACAGTTTTCGCTAGTTTAAATAAGTACTTTTGACTCCTAGACCCCAGACAGATTAATGAAATTGTTAATCTGTTCGAGAAATAATTTCAATATTTTATAAATGTTTGAATGATATCAGCAGAAGGAAAAAAAATATATTCCGGGCACACGGACATGCTCATAAAACACTTCTATATGTTGGTCTGATCAGTGCTTGACGCACTACTAACTTGTCGTACAGGGTACGTTCGGCTGGTAGCTGGTAGGCAGGTTGCGTTTGGTAAATGGTCAGCTACAGTAGGCTCCCGTTCGTTCGGGGTCGCTTTAACCGGGCTGCGGGTTAACCGGGCAATAATTAAAATTTAAAGCGATGGTTCGCCATCTTTCAAAGCATGTTTTGTCAGTAAATTTGACCGTCTAGAACAGTGTTTCTTGAACTTATTTGAGTCACCGCTAAGTATATTTTACAATAAAGAAAAATATGAATCCGTTTAATCGCCAAGGCAGTTTCTTACGCAACAATACGAAAAAGTCTAAATACTATATGGGGTGCAACTGCGAAAAACTCTTGATATATCTAAAATCAATAAAATACTTGAACAGTTCGTATGCGTTATTCATGCAACGATGTACGACTAATTTGCATTGATTATGACATTTTATTTTTTTAATTGTTGCCCTCGCCCCCCATTTCAGCCCCCACCATCACCGTAGCCCTGCATATTGCATAATGTAGTCCTTCACCGCACCCCGTTTGCCTTCGAGACCCACACCGCCCTTGGATCTCTCCAAAGATCCCTTGGGGGGCGTTATCGCCCTCTTTGGGAATAACTGGTTTTGAATGTTCCTAGATGAAAAAAAATAAAATAGCCCTGGGTTTAGAACACATCGAGATCGTAAAAAACCTCTTTTTTTATGAAAAATTGCTCTGCAACACTTTTTCTAGATATTTTCATAAAATATTGGGCCTTAAGTTTGATTCAGCATTTTTTTGACGCCAAGAAAAAATTGAGTACCAGGCTGGCAAAAATACAAAAATCAATCACGATGATACATTGAAGTGTCAAATCTCTTACAAATGAACCATTTTACGGATTTTGGTTTTGTATGAGGCGATCGGAGCTAAGAGTCAATTTTAACCTTATCCCAACAAATCACTAATAAAGGTAAGAAGATGCAGGGCTTTATTCTTAGAACTATTGAAGACTTAGACTCGATTGAAGTCATACAAATAGTCTACCTATCGTTAGTACGCAATTTATTAAAATACAATTCAATAGTGTGGTCCCCATACTATTTAATTCACATAAACAATATTGAACGTATACAACGCAAACTTTTATGTTTTATAAACTTCAAACTACACATTCCAATTTAACACATAAACTACACATTCCTTTTAAGGACACTTAAATTTCACACCATAAAAATAGAAGGAATAAAACTGACCTAACTCTTTTGTTTGATAATTCACTCCGAATTCGACTGTTGTGAACTCCTGCACCTTATCAACTTCAGAGTAGTTCAGCGGGCAACTCGTCAAAATATATTATTTTGCAACAATATTTTCCAAACTAACTACCACACGCATGCACCCATTATTCGCTTAGATACACTCGGAAACGAATACACCTCAAATATTGACGTAAATTTGCCAAAATTTAAAAGACAATTAAATGATATATTTATTTGTTACTGTATAGGAACTATTATTGAACTTTTGTTTGCTATCCATATTTCAAAACATTTCACTTTTGACCATTTTTACTGAATAAATTCATTAAAAACAAATCCCTGGTGGGATCAAGCCCCCTGCAACCATTTTAGAAATTAACGTTCATTATATATTTTCCCATAGAAAATACTTTGATTCAAATTTCAACAATCTGTCATAATTCATCAATTTGAAAGAGCAGGGTTGGCCCAGTTCTCTGTACGCCAATTTATCAAAATGGAAAAAAAAACCTCGGAAAGTACTGCTCGTTGATATACCGCCCTTCTAAACAAATTTTATTTATTTTCCGTTGGTCAGTTTATTATGCATTTAACAGTTGAGTTATCATACGAATAAAATAAATAAATAGCAAAAACTGATTGACACATATACATTGAATAATAAACAAATATTATTATATACTTTTAGTTTGTTTTACTATTTCCGATCGCCATATCCGTTTAAGGGTTAATGTGACTATCGCGTTCGATAGTGCATACTAGTATTCTAGGCTCTAGGCAACTACCATTGATGGCTATCTACCAACAAGACCAATAATTTGTATGAAACAATCAAATTTGGAGAACATTTATGCATTTCATATATTTACTTTAAATTACTATTCCAGGTTCCACCCGGATGAATAAATATTACATTTGAATACCAATACCGTTTACCTACCCCCAAACTTCGTGGGCACCCACCGGACTCATTGACAGGAGTGATACTGATAATCCTGAAAAAATAACCAACAATATTGTATTCCAACCAAACCGTGCGGAACTGTACTATTTACGTACATATTTTATTCTAGTTTAAAATGTGGTAATTCCATGTGCAGTCTAATGCAGACGTTTTCTTTGCGGCGGGCGGACGGACGAGCAAGGGTGTTTGCTCGGGAAAGTGTGTTTAGCATTGTTCTGCTTTCGAGTAGACTCGTGGTAACAAACGGCCGCGGGCGGGGCGTCGCTGGGGGCCCGGGCGGGGGGGAGGCCGGGGCACGGCTTAGGTAAATCGCTCCGCGCCAACTTAAAAGCAAGTTTTTAATAAATCATTATTTGGGAGCGGAATGAGTGGCGGACGCGGGCCCGCGGCGGGCGTTCATAATTAACAGGATCCCGGTGTTTGATTTGCCAAAGTACAGATATTAATAACGATCCCTCGATCCGTCACATCGAGTGAAGCTAATTATTTCACTGTTTTAATGTTTGACGACCTTCGTGTCGATGCGGTGAGCTCCTTGGCTACGAACCCAGAGGTCGCGGGTTCGAAACTCACGTTGTAAAATAAAATTGTCGCATACATATTTTATTGAAATAATTTCGACTGTACTTAACCAAAAGGCACAAATAGCTTATATAGAACCAAAATAGTGTTTACTCCACAATTTAAAATATTTGTCACTTTTATCGATAAGTATATTAAATAAATGCACCTCGTTCAAGACCGCAAGATGATCTCATTAAATGTAGCTTTAAATGGCTATTAGTTGGTTAAGAGTCCAAAAAATAGACACTTTGTGTTTTTCTAATACAAGCAATACTACAAATGATTTATTTGTAAAGTTTACACTGGTAGTTAGGAAAATGTCTAAGGTTTCCAGCAAATACATTTGTTTTACGGTAATCTTTTAAAATCTATATGAAATTCACCCTGAAACCTAAAGTTAAACGTTCGAAATTGACTTTGCTGGTTTTCAAACTGCACCTTTTACTGATATTTTAGTATTTTTTTCATAGAATTTGAAGGTTACAGCTTATTTTTTTTATTCACTATTAACCTTAAACATTGTTCTAACTACCCGTGTAAAATTTACAGATAAATCATGTGCGGTATCGCTTCTACTCGAATGTTACAATGTCACGTTTAGCACAATTTTCGAATGCTGAGCCTCAAGTTACTAGATCTGAATAGCCGGTAACTTTTTCTAATATTTTTCTTCCCAACACCTTCTCCATTCTTACTTTAAATAACATCACAACATGTTCCAAATGAGGATACCACGGTTTCAATTGTCACATTGTCAAATTTTAAAGAATGTTTTTTGATATGAATTACTTGTTATCATAAAAGTGATTCCGATTAAATTGATGGAGACTGAATTTCACTAGTTCTGTTGCGGTAAAAACATTGGATTCCTGCTGAAAATAATGTTACAACGGAATCCGTAGGGCGTAGTTGGATTCTGTGCAAAATCCGGACGGTAACGGTAATATCATACTTAGTTTCGGGGAAGCTCTTTGTAGGGACACTGGATCCTCAGAATAATAATAGGGTTGTATCGGCGCTCCGTGTTCACTAGGGTGGGTCGTCAAACGGAGGATTAATTTGTTTTTGGGAGGAGACTTGAATACGGGGCAGTATTGAATATTTTGTGATGATTGTGTCGTAAAACAATTCCAATATATTGACTACGGCTGTGTTCAACGTAGCAAAAAAATGCATTATAATGTATTTAAATAGACAGAATCAAAACTAATGCATTAAAAATATGTGTTAATTTTCAGGATGCAATATAATATATTAGATTTTGAAAAATAACGTTGACTCAGGTAAGTCATTTCTCTCACTCAGTTACCTGAAGCAAAATGAAGATTTAGAAAATCACATGCTTGGGTCGCTTGAGTCAAGCCTTCTCCCAAACGGTAAATATAATTGAGATGGCTGAACGGCCACAAAAGTCTTCAGAATCAAACGAGAGGCAGGGCATTCGATGCAGAAAAAAACTGATCAAAACTTCATATTTAACTATTTTTTATATTCAGATTCATACCAACGTCCGGTTCCGCTCAGTGCCGATATTGTTCCGCAAGAGAGCTTATTGATATGGTATGAATATCGATCAAGGAGTATGTGCCAAGACAAAGTTGTGTGGCAGTATATCCTTCTGCCCATCCTTGTGATATTTAACTACTTAGTTAGTAAAATAATTATTTAGAATTGTAAAAATACTAACATCGCAGATTTTTTTTTATCAAAAACCATTTTTTATCACAAAATAATATTTTTAATAATTATTAATTACTAATATTATCAAAAAAAATATATACAATAATTGTGGTATATTTTTTTGATAATAGTTCGTTATTTATATGGCAATTCAAGTTTTTGGTCAACTACTGCGAGTGCAAACGTGAGCCTGTATGAAAAATTAGTGGTGTGCCCAAAGTGAGAGCAATTTTTTCAGACTTCGGGTGAGAGTGGTCAAACATCTTCCAATATCAAATTTCTTTCGTGAACAGATGATCAATTTAATCGACTAGGAGTCGAACGGTAAAATGTTAACACATCGGCATGATGTCTGGAGTGTGACGAACCGAGTGTTTGTATAATAATTTTGAATGACTTACCCAAAAAAGCCAGAAATAGTATGGCTTTAAATCAGTATTCAAATGCGTACTTTTTGAAACCTCTGAGATATCCAAATTCAAAAAAACCTTGACTGCCCAGTCTGATACACATTGCACAGTGCACAGATTTTCAGGCCGTATGGACTACATCCTTGCCATGCTAGTACCTGTAGAAGGACTTTAGTGCCAGCCCACACAAATATACGTTGTCTGGCCAGGATATGATGTTTTCTATTGGTCTTTTCTGTCGTGTTGCTCTTGGAGGTAGTTTTGGGTCTGCCGTGTGTCCGACGGAAAGTTTGAAAAACTTTTGACCACACGAAACTGGTCAGGACTACGGGAAACTAACTCTATTTCATTAAGCGGGGAGTAAGTTGCAATGGTGGTAAAAACGTCAAAATTTCGAATGTTATAAAATAATCAACTTTTAATTTCATTTAATAAACCTTGTGAAATAACTTTACAACAATAGTCGCCATTAAAATTGATAAACTATGTAAGAACTAAGTCGGGGACGCCCGAGGAAGACATGGCACTTTCAAGTGAATCAAATACTCGAGTCGGTCATGTCAAAAGTCATAATACTGGAAAAGTATTTGTGTGTGAGACGATGCGTGAATATGAATGAGACAATGAGCGTGTGCTAAGACAGAATTGTGTGGCGCTCCATCTTCTCTGCCTACCTTTGCGGGGAAACGGAATGTTGGTAAGTAAGTTCTTGTAATAGTTTTAAACTGACTATTATACGAGTACTTTACTTTATCATCTATTATATAACAATGTAACAATTGTTGAGTGCAGGGAATTTTTTTTTTATTTGACAAGTCATGAAGTTGAATTTTTCAAATACAAATACGACAGATACTTGAAAGACGAATTACAGTATTTAAACTTAAATGCCATTATTTATAATTTATCCCGGGAAATAAAAAAAGTGTCGCACGCCACTGTTAGATAAATCAGTCACACATAATATTTATTTTTGTTTAAAAACATTTTTCGATATATTATCTGTCTTGCCTTTGGAGCTTCTGGGTCACTGTATGTCACAGTAACGTAGAAGTCACATACACAACTGCGATTTGCCAAACCGGTGAATACGTACATAATGCTACTTAATTTATTTCTAATTTCTATTCCCTGTTATCATCGCAAAACAGCGTTCAAAATCACGCTTAATGAAAATGAGAAGAAGTTTGGGTTATGTACGTTAGGGTGGGCCGTCAAAGAATTTGTTCGAATCAAGGGACAGTGTTAAAAGTTGCCCATTCGACTACTGACAACGTTAAAAAAATGTCCACACAACTCTTGTCATGTCTTATTGTCAGTGTGAGAAGCCTAATTTTTTTGTTTGTTTGTCTGCATTTATTTAAACAATTACTTATCGAGAACACTACATTTAGCATATCATCGCTGAAAAGGCAAAATGACTTAAGGCTGATTCACACCAACGTCCGGTTCCGCTCAGTGCCGATATTGTTCCGTAAGAGAGCTTATTGATATGGTATGAATATCGATCAAGGAGTATGTGCCAAGACAAAGTTGTGTGGCAGTATATCCTTCTGCCCACCCTTGTGTTATTTAACTACTTAGTTAGTTAAATAATTATTTTGAATTGTAAAAATACCAACATCGCAGATTTTTTTTTATCAGAAACCATTTTTTTATCACTAAATAATAATTTTAGTAATTAATAATTAATTTTTAGTAATTAATAATTAATTTTAGTTATTAATAATTAATTTTTAGTAATTAATAATTAATTTTAGTAATTAATAATTAATAAAAATATTATTTAGTGATAAAAAATGGTTTTTGATAAAAAAAAATCTGCGATGTTAGTATTATTACAATTCAAAATAATTATTTAACTAACTAAGTACTTAAATATCACAAGGGCGGGCAGAAGGATATACTGCCACACAACTTTGTCTTGGCACATACTCCTTGATCGATATTCATACCATATCAATAAGCTCTCTTGTGTGGGCTGGCACTGAAGTCCTTCTACAGGTACTAGCATGGCAAGGATGTAGTCCATACGGCCTGAAAATCTGTGCACTGTGCAATGTGTATCAGACTGGGCAGTCAAGGTTTTTTTGAATTTGGATATCTCAGAGGTTTCAAAAAGTACGCATTTGAATACTGATTTAAAGCCACACTATTTCTGGCTTTTTTGGGTAAGTCATTTAAAATTATTATACAAACACTCGGTTCGTCACACTCCAGACATCATGCCGATGTGTTTACATTTTACCGTTCGACTCCTAGGTCCCAAGCAGTCGATTAAATTGATCATCTGTTCACGAAAGAAATTTGATATTGGAAGATGTTTGACCACTCTCACCCGAAGTCAGAAAAAATTGCTCTCACTTTGGGCACACCACTAATTTTTCATGCAGGCTCACGTTTGCACTCGCAGTAGTTGACCAAAAACTTGAATTGCCATATAAATAACGAACTATTATCAAAAAAATATACCACAATTATTGTATAAATTTTTTTGATAATATTTCGTTGTTTATATGGCAATTCATGTTTTTATTCAACTACTGCGAGTGCAAACGTGAGCCTGCATGAAAAATTAGTGGTGTGCCCAAAGTGAGAGCAATTTTTTCCGACTTGACCAGCTTTTTTTTGATAATACCGCATAAGAGTCCCAACAGCTCTCAACCGTCTAGAGCCAGTGAAACTATGGCATCCCAAATTGGTGGTGTGTTGTGAGGTTAAATATAGTAGGGAAGGGAAGGAAATGGAGAAGAGGAAGGTCTGGAAGCGCCTGGCTATTCAGATCTCGTCACCAAACACGGCTAAAGCTATTTCAAGCAACGTTTAAATTCTGAATTGTAGTCTTTCACCAGGATGATACATAGAGTATCTACCATTTTGATATCCTTTCTTAACAGCATAAATGTAAATTAACAAGCTTATTTTTTTTAGTTAATTCCGCACAAGAGTCCCAACTGCTCCCAACCGTCTAGAGCCAGTGAGCCTATGGCATCCCCAATTTGGGGTACATTGTGAGGCTGAAGGTAGTGGAGAAGGGAAAGAGATGGGGAAGAGGAAGGTCGGGAATCACCTAGCTATTCAGATTTGGTTAACAAACACGGCTAAAGCCATTTCAACCAACGTTTCGATTCTAAATGGTGTTCTTTCACCAGGGCGATACTTAGAGTATCTTCCATTTTGATATCCTTCCTTAAAAGTGCAATAACAACGAAATTTGGTTTTGTTGATTTTATAAGTTTGCGACACTCAAACACGAAAAACAGCTTCACTATAGCTGTATGTTTTATATTTTAATTCTTTCTTTCCCTTTTTTTCAGAGAAAAAATATAAAGCCAATGCCCGTCCCAGGCTTTAGACACTCGGCATTACCCGCCTTGCCCGCCGGGGTCGACCCGCTCAGGCCTCCGGGCGTAGAGCCCTCGGGGCCGGCTGTACGGCGGGCCCTCGCACGCCTCTGGGGCATTATTTAGTTCAACCTTAGATAACGGCTTCAATTCTATCCGACAGCGCTATGTTAAACAATATAATACAGATACTAGGTACACTGACCAACTCTGTAGTCCTGACACTCGTTACTCTTATGTACTTTGTTAAGGATGTATATATTTTATTTTTTGCTAAGGAATACTATGTATTGCTGACCACAGCTTTTAAAAGATACTGTGTATCTATGGTGAAACATTATGGTACGATAAAAAGAAAGACATTGTGAGGTGTAGAATATGATAGATTCATTGAAACATACAAAAAAATCTGATGAGCATTTTGTGAAGAATTTACGCTTTCAAAAAAAAAAGTAATTTATTCAAAAGTGCATGAATATACCTTTGATTGCAGTGAAAGAAGGATTAACTCGACAAAATAACCAACGCACGCCGCGCGCAAATTTTATCAAAGTATTTTCCATAAAATAGCAACGAAGTAGAAAAATGTTTAAAATATAAAATTATAATTTAAAAAACACGAACCTTTTCGGGATAGGAGCAGCTACTTCCAAGCAGCTGGGGAGAGTGCTAAGGGAGGGCGGCAGGGCCCCCGGGGGCAGCGTGCTATGCGACAGGCCGGCCATAGGCAGGGCGCCGTGCAGGCCTGAGTGCGGGGGCAACGGGACCACGGGCACCCTGTGAACACCGCGGCCTTCCATCAGTGACGGGAACGTCGCCGCGATGTTTACGTCGAAGGGATAAATCTCCAGCGCGGGTGACGTGAATACCGACAGCGGGTCTTTTTTACCGGCCGACGGGTGATTTTTTTTGAAGAGACGGTCTGCCACCGCGTACTCTTCGGGGAAGGGTCTTTTCGCCAGCGCGAAACTTTTGCCGCGAAAGCGCGGCAAACTACCGAAAGAGGGAGGCGAGCGAATCCGACGAGCGAATTCGCAGCGGAACAACCGGCGACGTGGTTTTGTTATTGTTTGCGACGGTCTTTTGACAGTCGAAAGGCGCTGAGAGAGCGGAGGAGGCAGAAGCAGAGATCGCGACCGCACCGGAGTAGAGCAGCACGAAGACTGACGAGGGGCTGCGGGCGCCCGGATAGGTTGTGCCGCCCCGCGCCCCGCGCCCGCCACCCGCGCCGCGGCGCTCGACGCGAGTTGCATTCTTGCAGCTACCCTCCGGCTCGGGAAAGTTCACGAGTCGCGCAATACAAAATGGTTTTTCTTTACCCTAAAATGTTTTTAATATTACATTCTGTCACAACGTGGCGTGGAGCGACTTAAACACTAAACGATTTGATTCACACCGTGTGGGAATCGCTAGATTATATAGTTTTTACTGCCACTAAAAATCTGGTTTGAAGAAATTGTCTCCAAGCAAGACGCTCACCTGCCATGGAAAATGTAGGTAAGTATTTGAAGTTTTCAGAAATACCTGATTCGCTGTTCGCAATATTGTATTAAACTGTTCTACGAAAAAAGCTGGTGACTTAAAAAAAAAACCAACACGAAGTTAGTGACTGTCGAAATATTTTTAACTGATTTATTTTCGTCCATGTAGATTGAATAATACAAACGGGACGCCTTAAGTCCATTGTGAAGACGCCATAATTGACGAATGAAATTTTTCAGTTAAGCATTTACTCTATAAAGCACTTGTCATCTAATTAGAGCTTACTCCATTACTTAAGACTGTCTTGGAAGAGTCGAAATAAAATAGTAGAGTATTATTTTCCAAATACTATGTGCCCAGATAGAGGACAGGGGCGGTTTACCCGCTCTTCAAATGAGTGCGGATAACCGCTGCGATCGTTAATTAGATTATAGAAATATCGTCATAGCTCATTTTGAATGTGGCATTATTGACATTACACCTACGCTTTGACATAAAACAGATACAACAATATCGCATGCATGCAAGTGAGTTACATAATTTGAAATCGATTTACTATTCCAAATCTCTGAAAGGGTAGTGCAATCCTTTGAGATCCATATAATACATTAAAAAATACAGGTTATTAGTATTAGTATTAACTCCACACAGGAGGCCTAGAGGGAAATAATTTCCCTCATGACCTATGTCATCTTTGAGGCTGATGCTGTTTGGAGAGTCTTTTTGAGGAAAGAAAAGAATGAACCTGGGTCTTGAAGAGACCCATGTTGAAGGAGGGTTAAAACACAGAGGCCGGAAAATTGTCACACACCCGAGCAGTTGAACAGAAGAATAAGTCGTAAAAGCAACCCGTTCTCATGTATTGAATGTCGGGTGCACGTTTGGTAAGTTTCCCGACTATGCATCAGTACCGAATGGATCAATGATGCAAGTTCCTCAGAGCATCTTCCATTGAAATACCTGTAGAACAAGGACGGCATTCCCACCTGATGCCTGTGCTCCAAAGATTGCAATCCGTTTAAGATCGAAGAACCTATCAAACGGACCGCCCGTTTCTGCACAGGGGGTTTTTCAGGTATTTAGGGGCTCCAAACTAGATGTGACTATCAAATTCAATAGTGAGGCGCACTTGCGATTTGTACAAGGTCAGCAGTTGTGTACTATTGAAATATCTGCAGGCCCTGTATAGTGCGCCCAACTTCTGAGAGCCTAACTTTACTCTGGCTTCGATAGAGCCCCCGTGCCTTAACTGCTCACTTAAGGTTACACCAAGCATGTCAATGGAAGGCTTGTTTGGAAGATTACTTCCGTTAAAATATAATAATAACACAAAAGAAAAATAAATATAAATTATTAATACGTAGTAAATATGACGACGCGCGACGGTAGAAAAAAAAGGATTAAAATGTTGTTTTAAATGTTTTTTTTTTAAAATTGTAATTTGAAATTCTTCAAAGTTCCCTGAAGAACAGACTAGTAGGCAAAACTAGTAGGCAAATATTTTATTTTTCGCATTTATAAAAAATAAAACAATATGATGAATTCCAAGTGATTTATTTATCACTAAATACCTTTAGAGGCAAAAGGGAAAAATTAAGTGTAAGTAATCAATTGTGACCATAATAATATATTTAGGCCTTCCCACTAATGTTCAACGAATTATTGTATGGATTGATTTATGTATAATTTGAATGGGTCATGCGCTAACCTCGAAGTGTCTGAAGACTAGACGAAGCTAATGAGTATTGTGATCATACCCCACATTCTTCAAATATTGATATACTCGTATATTATGGGCTATTTAACAATACTATTATACTTACACTACGCTTTTAAATGATATTGTGATATTCATACGCCGGTCAATAATATTTATTTTACATTATGATGCAAACATGGTCTTATGCAAAATATTTTTAAATGTTGAAATGGTAAAGCAAAAAATGATTTTTTTTTTCTTCAGAATTTTTGATTTTCGTAGGGAGGTGCAATACGAAACTAATAGTTTTGATATTCAACTGAAATCAGGTGAGTCTTTCTCATTTCTGGTGATTTTAAATTTTTTTTGGGGGGTGCGTTCATAGTTATTACCGTTCCCAACTGCTCCCAACCGTCTAGAGCCAGTGAGACTATGGCATCCTCAATCGGGGTATGAAGTCAGACTGAAGGTAGTGGGGAAGGAAAGGAGGTGGTAAAGAGGAAGATCGGGAAGTACCTGTCTATTCAGATCTGGTCACCAAACACGGGAAATGGTGGTATTTTATCAGGGCGATACTTAAAGTATCTACCACTCTGGAACGTACCACAAATATACCATACGTAAATTTATTTTAATTAAATGTGTTATGAAACATATTTATCAAATAAAATTTATTTGCGCTCGGAGGGCTTGAAACCGCGACCTATGGATTCGTAGCGGTACGTCTTACCAATCGACTACGGGGGCCGTCATATAGTCCGATGCTTGTTTAAGCTTCAGATGCCTATCAGTGATGATGTAATATAATATGCACTTTTCGATACTACCATTCACCATTTTCACTCTTAGCGAACATACTATGAAACTTATAGCTACAATTTTTTTTTTTTATGATGCAAATAATCTATGACTTTTTTTAAGAACATTTATTTGTATTAATTTTTTTTTTTTTTAATATAAATGTTCATCCGTTAATCATCTAGTTTCGATAGAACTCTACCTTCCTCGGCAAAGTATAATATTATTTAATATATCGATGCCGGAAAGACAAATGGGCTGAAGCGCCATTTTGGGAAGTTTACACCAGGGCATTTTGAAGTTTTTTGTTCACAATAAAATTCTTAAGTCTTCGGTACCTGATTGGATTTTAATATTGAAAAGTTAACTAAGGAACTTGTATCGCTTGAGTCAAGCCTTCTCCTAAATGAAAGTTATATTTTAGATGGCCGAAGAGCCACAAAAGTCTTCAGAATCAAACAAGAGTCAGAGCAATCGATGCAGATAAAAAACTGATCAAAACTGCACATTTAACTTATTTTTGACCAAAGTATCGCTTAAGCCCTTTTGCCTTTCTAGTGAAGATATTAAGATAATATTTTTCGCGCTGTTGGGGTGATGTTATTTGTGATCTATGTACAGAGGCATATATAATATTATTATGCAGGTTTTTAACATAAAGATAGAGAGAGAGCACTTATGTGAGGGACAGAATGCCGCCCACAAGGCCTTGTATGTGGAGTTAATATTTTGTTTTTATTCTTTTTTACATCTTTTTATGTGAAAATGGTGAGAGGTGGGCTAAGAGTAGGAGTACATTGGGGAGAAAGACGACAACTTTAAAAATGCACTACAAGATAAATGGTATTGAATTTATTTAGTTTTTCTTCATTTTTTTTTTAACTACCTGTTATTTGCAGATTTATTAACAGTTTAACCTGTTATTTGCAGATTTATTAACGATGGTAACAACTGACACGAGTATCGGAACCGCTGACCACGCGAAAGCGAGGACGTTGCGTGAATGCCTTAAGCCGTGTTTGGTGACCAGATCTGAATATCCAGGAACTTCCCAACCTTCCTCTTCCCCATCTTCCACCTCTCCCCCTCACATTCAGCCTCACAATATACCCCAATCGGGGATGCCATAGTTCCACTGGCTCCAGAGGGTTGGAAGCAGTTGGGACTCTCATGCGGTATTCACGATGAGAAATATACAAATAAATAAATATAAAACACCACGAATGTCCTTGACAAAAGCGATTCGCTAAGTACCTCATCATGTATGCGAATAAATGGCACAACTTAAGGGGCCGAAGATTTTTAAGTTCTTCCCGCAAGAGAATTATGACAAGATTTATGGAGACGCAGCGTTTTCAAAATATTCACCATATTAAAAGAAGATGATTAAATTATGATATAATGTCAAGCCACAAAAGGCTTGCTCTCCTGGAAAAGCTAATATGATATTACAATACGTAAGCTCTGTAGTTTTTTATTCATGTATCCATCCTTGCAGACATATTCGTGAAATCCATACTCTATTTTGCATTGTGTAGGATGTAGTGCAGCCTTAGAAACACAGCAACTTTTGCATTAAATGAATTCATTAAAATACATGCATGAATCCACACGCTGCGAAATTGTTGCATTGCGGTCAACTATAAAAGAAAAAGCGCTAAAGAGCCCTAAAAGTCTTCAGAATCAAACGAGAGTCGGAAATTTCAATGCAGAAAAAAGAAATGAACAAAACTACATATTTAACTATGCAGACGATATGGTACTCATGACGCCGTCTATAAGAGGGCTACGTATCCTCCTGAATATCTGCGAAGAGTTTGCTCAGGAAACAAACATGATTTACAATCCGCTAAAAACGGCACTGATGGTTATCAGATACGGGCAGGGTCCGAAAAACATTCCTCCAGCTTTCTTGAACGGTGAGGTTCTAAAGGTAGTAGAAGAAACCAAATATCTAGGGCACATCATCACCAGCAAGCTAATGGATGACGACGACATCGACAGGCAAAGGCGAGCACTCAGTGTGAAATCAAACATGCTCAGTAGAAGATTTCGGCTCTGTAGTCCACCAGTGAAAAGGACACTCTTCCTGGCGTTCTGCACTACCCTATACACGTGCGAGCTCTGGACCAATTTTAAGAAGAGTAGCATGGAAAGGCTTCGGGTCCAGTACAACAACGCCTACCGCATGATGTTCAGTCTTCCCAGGCACTGCAGTGCTTCCGGTATGTTCACCGAGGGGCGAGTTCCAGGATTTGCAGCCCTTATGAGAACCAGGGTAGCAGGAATGCGGGAAAGGATTAACAACTCCAGAAATAACCTCATCATGGAATCCCGTCAGATCCCGAACTCAAGCATAGAAGCGCATTGAGAAATTATTGGCCCCATCAATCTTAACGCTGCCAGGATGGACTCCCCTCTTGATGGCGTTTTGTAGAAATGAGGCCTAATATACTCCATTAATATTTTCTTACTTACATTCTTTATTTATTTTTTATTTTTTTTTATTATTATTTTATTTTCATATATTTTTTATTTTATTATTTACTTATTTATTTATTTCTTATGAATTTCTGTTCATTATTATTTTGTTACTATTATTATTACAATGTATTGATATCAATTATGGAAGGTATTGCATTGCACTACTCCTGCATACCTTCCGGAATAAACTTTTATTATTTATTATTATTATTATTATTATTATTAACTCATTTTGACCAAAGTGTCACTTAAGCCCTTTTTCCTTTCCAGCCATTGTACATGTATTTAAATTTTTACATAAGAACACACACATGATGTGATCTCACTTCAGATATGTAAAGAAATTAAGAGCAGGCATCCAAGCTAAGCGTTCACTGTCGTTAGGTATTTTTGGTACTTGTAGACAAACGCAGGTTGCTCTAGCCGCCCGCCCGCTCGCTCTCGCTAACTTTGCTTGGGACGATGACGGATTTAAAAAGGACGCAGCATTTTGATCAAATACGAAATAAAAATACACTTGCTTTATAACACTTAATTTATTCGCTGTATAAAAATAAATGGATACAGCTTGACTGACTTAACTTTGGAGGCGGCTAAAGGAGGAACAAGCGAACGAAAAAACGTTTTTTTTTTTTTTCAATCCATAAATTTAAATATCCACAAAGTCAACACTGGTGACGCCGCTGACTGCAAAGTAAAGTATGTCGTTCTGTAGGAATAATGTAGGGCTCTAATGAGAACAGGCAGGTATTTGAATAGTAATACATATAATACAGTTTGATATTAATTGATTATACCCATACATAGTACATTTGAAATATATTTAATTTTAGTTAACCCTCCGCATGCCTGATGCAATTAAAGTAAGTGTTATGCCTGATAGGGTCAGTGGGACCCGGCAATACAATTTTTTTATTGTGTGCATTCATACATATATATAATTTTTTAGTTTTTAAACATCTGCTCTTATAAATATATATAAAAAATTTCGGAAATTATAACTTCTTTATTTAATATGAGCCCAAACATGAGCAAAAACAAACTCTCTTATTTACATCTCACAAGAATGTAACGTTTTTCTTATTATCGCGTAAACCTTAAAATATTAAAAAATCATTACTAAAATAACGCATGGTGTGACGTACAGTAACTATTTTTCAATATTTTATTTATAAAATAACTTTTGTGATTAATCTTCGATTGGATCTTTGGCATGGAAAATAACACAATTTTAGTAAGAGAAAATAAAGTGCTCTAAATAAATATGAGCACTGCAAAAAACTTTGACATAAAAAAAGAATAGCAGGTCACTATAGTAAGTATATGCATAAAGCTTATATATTTTAGTATATTATAATTCCACAAATCAACTACTAATTTAATCTGACTATTTACTAGAAAAATAACGTACGTGTTCGCCGATAGCTTCTGTGACTACGACGTCATTAATATAGCCGCTGCAGCTGGCAATTCCTAAATTTTCAACAGCAGCCAACACTTTCCCTAAAAATAAAAATGGAAATAATTTGTAATACCTATTACTATCCCGAATGTACCTATAGAATACCTAAGAGAGTCAGTGGGTTTATCAATGCCTCTGCCAGCCGTTGTTCCCAATCAAACTGAGCGACTGTTTGAACTAAATTACAATAGCATTCAAGACTCCCTAATCTCGATTTTGAAACAAATCGGTAGGGAACTCAATAAATTCAAGATGGCTACCGAAATTGCGCATTTTGACATAAGATTCGAGTTCAACGCACCTTCAAACTCCCTAATCCCGAATTTTAACCCTAAACGGAAAACTCAAAAATTCAAAGATGGCCGCCGAAATTATGCATTTTGACATTAGATTCGAGTTCAGCGCACCTTCAAACTCTCTAATCCCGAATTTTAACCTAAACGGTAGAAAACTAAAAAAATTCAAGATGGCCGCTGAAATTATGCATTTTGACATTAGATTCGAGTTCAGCGCACCTTCAAACTCCCTAATTCCGAATTTAAACCTAAACGGTAGAAAATTCAAAAAAATCAAGATGGCTGCCGAAATTATACATTTTGACATTGGATTCGAGTTCAGCGCACCTTCAAACTCCCTAATCCCGAATTTCAACCTAAACGGTGGAAAACTCAAAAAATTCAAGATGGCCGCCGAAATTATGCATTTTTACATTAGATTCGAGTTCAGCGCACCTTCAAAACTCCCTAATTCCGAATTCGAACCAAAACGGTGGAAAACTCAAAAAATTCAAGATGGCCGCCGAAATTATGCATTTTGACATTAAATTCGAGTTCAGCGCACCTTCAAACTCCCTAATCCCGAATTTTAACCTAAACGGTGGAAAACTCAAAAAATTCAAGATGGCCGCCGAAATTATGCATTTTTACATTAGATTCGAGTTCAGCGCACCTTCAAACTCCCTAATTCCGAATTTGAACCAAACGGTGGAAAACTCAAAAAAATCAAGATGGCCGCCGAAATTATGCATTTTGACATTAAATTCGAGCGCACCTTCAAACTCCTAATCCCGAATTTTAACCTAAACGGTGGAAAACTCAAAAAAATTCAAGATGGCCGCCGAAATTATGCATTTTACATTATATTCGAGTTCAGCGCACCAAACTCCCTAATTCGGAATTTGAACCAAAACGGTGGAAAACTCAAAAATTCAAGATGGCCGCCGAAATTATGCATTTTGACATTAAATTCGAGTTCAGCGCACCTTCAAACTCCCTAATCCCGAATTTTAACCTTTTTTTAAATATGAATACCGCACAAGAGTCTCAACTGCTCCCAACCGTCTAGAGCCAGTGAGACTGCCATTCCCAATCGGGGGTTTGTCGTGGGATTGAAGGTAGTGGGGAGGGGAAGGAGATTGGGAAAAGGAAGGTTGGGAAGTACCTGGCTATTCAGATCTGGTCACCAAACACGGCTCAAGCCATTTCAAGCAACGTTTCGATTCTGAATGGTGGTCTTTCACCAGGGCGATACTTAGAGTATCTACCACTCTGGAACGTTCCGCAAATATACTTTTTACTATGTTCATATGAATTAAATGTGTTATGACACATATTAATTAAATACAAGTTATTGGCGCACGCCGGGTTTGAACCCGCGACTTTTGATTCGTAGTCGAGCGTCTTACCACTCGACCATGGAGGCCGTCAACCTAATCGGTAGAAAACTAAAAAAATCGCACCGCCCAAATTATGTATTTTGATATTATTATTACCTTGTTCGTCTTTTTGTTTTGCGCACTGTACACAATATTACCTTTGTTCTTTCTCATTTTTGATAACTGAAAAAAAATAAAGACAGTACCTACAGAAAGATATGAATTTATTCAATATATAATAATTTAATTTCTACATATCCTTTGGCTGGTTTTTTAATAACCCCAGTTTCCTTTTGCTTATTCGTCGTTCGAAAACGAATTAAAATGTCGAAAAAATCAAGCATATTCTTCCCTCAAAAGCCGAAGCTAGCTCGAGACTGAAGACAGTAGCGAAATTCCATCGTTTATAAGAGACATTACGCGGCGTTAGAATTCCATACAAATTTAGTATGGCGGACGAGAATTTAAAAATGCAGAGAGTTTGAGCTAATTACAGTAAAAATCTAGTTACTCTGGAGTGTTTTAAATTTATTTACAGAAAACTTTACTTTATTTACTCTGAGATTATGGAAGGATTTTAAGTAAAAATGTTTGTAATAGGCGTACGTAGAAAGCCAGAAAAGGCATTTTCGAACGTTCTTCGAAAAATCGTAGCTTGCATTTCATATAGAATTTAAAATATTACAGTTAAAAAAAATGTTCACAGGGAGCCTTAGATATTTTACTAACTACCCGTGTAGAATTTACAGATAAATCATTTGTGGTATTTCTTGTACTATAAAGCCAAAAAGGGACCATATTGACAGCTTCCTCTTAATTGAATAAATATTGCGCAGGGTGAAACGTTCTAGATTGAAAAACAAGGAATTTGAAATGTATGGGAAATGAAACAGAATGTAAATAGAAATAAAAAAAATACTGTTGGAGATAAAAATACAGTAATAATAATAATAATAAATTACGTAAAAGAAAAATAATCGTCTGGTAAAATTTATCTACCAAAAAAAAAAATATATATAATTTTACTCTACTAACACCATCTGGCGATAAAATCGTGAAACAAATCTTTTTTTGTGAATACAGGAATTGCTCGACCGGTAGTCTGAATGACAGCGGCCGCGGCTGAGATAAACAAAAGCTTTTGCGGTTTCACGCAAGCTTGACTCTAAATCTTTTCTGGCAGAATGTAATTCGTCTTTTATTTCAAGTACTATTTTCTACTTTAGGTGTTGGAGTCATGTTGTGCTCCTTATTTCTTAGCTTAAATCTTATTGTACCACTTTGTTATTAGCCACACGGAGGTCAATGATTAGCCATGAAAATCTTAAATCTCGGCTTATTTTTTTTTGTAAGAATTTGAAACTGCCACCAACAATAGGTATTAAAGAAAACAGATTAAAAAAGGTTAAAACCAGTTTATTATTAATATTTCGTCGACTGGTTTCGGAAGTATCCTTTCATCTTCAGGACAATATTAAAATTAAAATCAAATATAGGTATATACTCAGAGCAATAATATTTATGGAGAGAGAGCAAAACAATTTTTACCCAATCTATACAAATTTACGATAAATCACTTTCTCTGGGTTTTTACGTCGTAAAACATGAGAGAGAGAGAGAAAGAGATAAGACAAGTTCTCACACAATATAGTCATAGCATCGCTTTAAGCCTGATTGACACCAACGTCCGGTTCCGCTCAGTGCCGATATTGTTCCGCAAGAGAGCTTATTGATATGGTATGAATTAGCGTTGTGACCGCTTTGAAAGAACTGCTTCAAAGAACTACTTCTTTTGGCAACAGTTCGTACTTCATTCATTGTTCATTGAACAAATACTTCAATTGAAGTCGTTAGTTCATTTTAGCGTTCATTCATTTTAATAACTTCATTTCATTGAACAAATACTTCAATTGAAGGTGGCAGTTCAATTTAGCCTCCATTCATTTCATGAACTTCATTTCACTGAATCAACACTTCAATTGAAGGTGGTAGTTCATTTTAGCCTTCATTCATTTCATTAACTTCATTCCATTGAAAGAAGTACTTTTGAAGCAGCACCGATTTGAAGGCGATTCCGACCTGCAATTCCGTTTTTAGTAAATTTTGTTGATTTGCTAGCACTTATTGGGGGAGGATTTTTTGTCGATTTGCTAGTACTTTTCGATTTCAAATCTCTACCGACTAGTGCTTTTTTTTCGGAGGGTAAATTTTGTTGATTTGCTAGCACTTTTCGATTTCAAATCTCTACCGACTAGTGCTATCTTTTGACGAGTTCGACTACATTTGAAGTGTTCACCGCGACAGGTTCATTTCAAAGAACTAGCAGTTCCTGAAGCGTTCACAAAACTCTGAAGTTTTTCCCAACGCTAAACAGGCGGATCAATCCTTCTTCTCTCAAATCTTATTTTTTCGCGAGTTCGACTTCAATTGAAGGGTTCACTTCGAAGGGTTCATTTTAAAGAACTAACAATTCGTGAAGCATTCACAAAACATTGAAGTTTTTTCTCTAACGTTAGTATGAATATCAATCAGGGTATGTGCCAAGACAAAGTTGTATGGCAGTATATCCTTCTACCACGTTTGTGATATTTAACTACTTATTTAGTTTAATAATTATTTTGAAGTGTAAAAATACTTTCAGCACAGATTTTTTTTTTTTAAACCATTTTTTTATCACTAAATAATTTTTTTAATAATCACTTATTAATACAAATATTATTTTGTGATAAAAAATGGTTTTTGATTAAAAAAAAATCTGCGATGTTAGTATTTTTACACTTCAAAATAATTATTTAACTAAATAAGAAGTTAAATATCACAAGGGTGGGCAGAAGGATATACTGCCACACAATTTTTTCTTGGCACATACTCCTTGATTGATATTCATACCATATCAATAAGTTTTCTTGCGGAACAATATCGGCACTGAGCGGAACCGGACGTTGGTGTGAATCAGGCTTTAACGTGTGCGTCGGTTCGGTATTGTCTCGTAGGTAAGAAGGGGCGATTATAATCTCCATCAGCGTGTTTACAATAAACCTGTTCTGATCCTTACTACATATTTCCTTCAAAATGATTATATAATCTGTAAAGAAACGCGCGCGAAGAAGTGAACATGTAAGAAAGTACAATCATATGTTATTTTGCGTCTTACTGCGCCACCCACGTATTCTAATTATTCCTTTTTACACATTTTCTTAAAATTGTAAGAACAAAATCAATCAAATCAACTTACTACATATTTCCTTCAAAATGATTATATAATCTGTAAAGAAACGCGCGCGAAGAAGTGAACATGTAAGAAAGTACAATCATATGTTATTTTGCGTCTTACTGCGCCACCCACGTATTCTAACTATTCCTTTTTACACATTTTCTTAAAATTGTAAGAACAAAATCAACGGTCTGAATTCGTTCTTTCCAGGCTACATAATATTCTATTTAATCATCACGGAACCGGCCGACCGCTACACGACCGATCCTTGATGAATTCAATCCTTTCACGCAATCGTTCTTTATGTGTTTTTTGGTATTTATAAAAACCCCATATTACCATTTTTTTATCAATTTATGTAGTTAAAATAATGTAATATATAACGATATTTTTATTTTATTTACTATACAGTTTTTTAGCCCATAAAAACCTGATCAAAGTTCATCGAGTAACGTGTTTTTTTTTAAATATACCTATTCATCGTTAATTAGTCAATTTAAAAAAATTAAAAACATGTGGTATAGGTCAATAAATCTTCTATTACATTATATTTTATTATTATTATATTTGCATTTGACCGCAGAAGAAGAACATTTAGAGGTCGATTTACGATTAATTGCATTAACAGCTCTTTTATTAAGAGTTGTAAAGTAAGAAAATATTTTTTTAAAGTATTTTTTTAAATACTTTCTGGTATAAAACATACATATATCTATGGTGTTTTTTGGAAAACTTTTTTTTGTCGGCTGTTGTGGATACAAGCGACTTTTAAAATGCGCAAAAAACATTGAAAAAACTGAAAAATCCCTCTTTTCCTATTAAGTATGTAAGCATGTTTTCCGTCTCCCGCGTCTCCGGCGACTTCGCCCACTACGTTTTGCTATGAAATTAATTTAAAACACCACTAATATCTAAAAAAATAAAATATTATTTAATTCAAATGTACTTCTTTTAATGCTAATCATTAACTTAAGAAACGTGATTCCCTATCTACATGAAGACCGACATAATACATTTTAACAAGATCTCACTGAATGACCAGTCCATCCAATGACCATCGCTACCCAAAAGTTCTCCACACTTTTATTTAATTTGTTTGTTAATTTTGCTTTCACTTTGTTTGTATCGCGAACCGAAAAGTGGTTATTTTTAAACATTTTTAATTTTCAATTTGATTTTAATTCAATTACATTTTTACTTGTGAAACGTTTTATTATTCTTAAAATATTTTAATGGGTGTTGTGAAAGGTTACGTGATACTTCGTAATATTTTTTTATTATTATCAATATTATTTAAAATATATTTTTACTTAAATTTAACAAGAAATGTTATTTTGTTTTGTTAACATGCACATCCTTGTTCCCCGTGTGTGATGGTGTGTGTACTTGTATATACCAGCGTCCCTGAGTTGGCACTTAGAGCCTTAATTAAGTTACTAGCCGTGGTGCTTACACCGTAACCGTCGTTGCCTGTTAGAGATAATAAATTTAAGTTTTAAAATTATGGAAGCTGTCAAGATTGCTTCAAACTATAAAGTGACATTTTTAAAAGGTATGATCCATATAATTTTACTATGCAAATTAGTATTTGGTTTCGACAAACAGTTCTCGTTTTTGTTACTTAGAGCCTTAATTAATTCCAGTATTCATATGTAGTTACTGCTTTTGACACGTTATAGTAGGAAAGTTGGTGAGGCGTTCGCAGCGGTGCAATCAGCTAAATTCGCGATTGTGTACATTTATTTTTGGCAATGATTTCATATTATTCAATCCAATATTATACATATTTTATGCGAGTGCGGCAGGGTAGGCAGCTCTAATCATATAATAATAATCATAATCATAATTTTAAGTTAATAATTGTGTCTATCTGATGGGACCTGCCAGGTAAGTATGTTCCTGTATATTTTCTTATTTAAACTAGGAATTAATATGTAATGATAGAAAGTAAGATCTGTACAGCGCCCTTGAGGTGATTTTTCACAAAAACGGCGCTATACAAATCGGCCAAATATTATTATTTAAGGTCAAAACGCACTAGCACGTCAGCGGCGCTGCGCTGCACGGCGTGTCGCTTCACCACGAAATATGTTTTCACTGTTTTGTGTGAAGCAAACCGCACCAGAGCGGCGCTGCACTGCGCGGCACGGCGAACAAAAAAGTGACGCGCAGCGACGCGCTAGTGCGTTTTAACCTTTATGGAGTGCACGCCACTGAATTTACAATGTGATCAAAAGCTGAAAGGGGTAAAGAGTTGGGGTTGACGGTAAACATTCAAAGGTCTAAAAGTTATTTCGACAAACAAAAAGAATCATGCGTAAAATTGAACACAAACCTTATCGGCATAGTGATTGGACCCTGTGCACAGCATGACACACGCCGCGTGGTGTTTCCCGGCAGGCTGTACGGCAAGGCGGAGTATGACGGGGTTGGTCTGCAAGGAGTCAAGTACGGCCCGGATCCGTATGGCTGCATCGAGTATAGGTCCTGTCCATACGTAGGGGCGGTGTACGGCCCGGATCCGTATGGCTGAACCGAGTACGGGTCCTGTCCATACGTGGGAGCGGAGTACGACACGACTCCGTAACTCTGGGCGGGATACGCCGCGGCGCCGTACGACGGGGCAGCCTGAGAGACGGCTCTGTACGTCGAGACAGAGTACGGCACGCTTCCGTAAGACATGATGCAGCACTGCTGACCACCATACGGATAGGCCCGACTCGACGGGTTGGAACACAACGTCGTTCCGTACTGCATGTTGCACTAGAAGGTACGGGGGGATCCTCGACCACCAATCTGTAACCCTGAAATTCCGCAGAAAAAAGGCGCTAATATTCTTCTGTAAACTTTGAATTATAAAAAATTTTGTACATAAAGCGAGCGAATCTGATGAAATTTGCGACCGGTTGAAGTCACGCGTGATTTTGACAACAGGTACAGATTTCTGTTTATTCTTGTTCAGTGACAAGCATTTGACAGGCTAGAGTACTGGGACGACAGATGCTGGGAGCACGACTGGTTCGGAGTAAAGCAGCCCAAGGAATGGATTCGTGTAGGGCGCCCCGCGGGTGGGTGACCAGACCACCCGCCGCCCCCGCGTCGCCTACCTGTGTGCGCATTGCATTTGTGCAACGACCCTCACTACCATTAATTCCTGGAAGTTGAGTTCCCGGGCGAAAATAATTACATATTCCAACATATTGTAAACAAAAGAGGCATCGGCATATCACTCAAAAAGTCGCGTCCTGCCAGAACGGAACCCTTAACGTAACGGGCCCCTTGTTCGCGAGTGGCTTGCATTTCAAATTGAATCCCAATCCGAGTGAGAGTGTGTTTGAAAGTATACATTCTACTTTATATGAACTTGTAGTTATTTCAAAAAAAAATTAACTTTACCAAAACATTAAATTATACGAAGTCTTTTTATAGCTCGTGATAAGTTATTGGTTACGCCATTTCCACTCGGTCTCAGGTAATTTACCCGTCACGTGAGGGGATGCTGTTTAATCTCACTATCACGGTTAGTCCCGGGAGATGCAGCAATCAGAATTAAGAAGTAATCCAGAAGAATTAAGAACCAAAAAATAGATATACTGCCATCCCCCCTTTTTGATTTTGGATCGAATAGTTCTCTTTGGTAGATCAAAGGCAACAAGGTTAATAATATTTATCACCAATTTATTTGCATATTATACGTATCGTTAGCCACTTCAAAACAATTTTGGTAAACAAACACCTCGCCTACTCAACAAGTTGCTCAATAGTAATATTGCACCTTGAAAAACATTGGGGCAGGTTATTTTCGGAAACAATGGAGGAGATTAAGGTGGTTCTGGAAAATGGTTGAATTCGTGTTATTCAATGTATTTACCTACAGATTTATTTGCAGTATTTTTTCAATTCAAAAGGTGTTCATGTAAATAGAGACGCCAAAAGTGTGTGTGCATTTCTCACAAACAATTACGTTAAAAATTGATGTAGGTTTTCCGTAGCCAAAGTGGGATGATTTTTATTTGATTATTTCAGCATTATTCCTCGCATTCAAAGACTTCGTAATATATTGGACAAGACTCCGAGCATTTAATATACTTAAAGAGGGAGCTTACAGGTTTGACTCCCACCGTAGCACTAAAATAAAAACAGAAATCTGATTTTCAAAAGCAGTGCAAAATCTCTAACTTTTATTTTTTTAATTATTTACAACGGGGATATTCACAAACCTAATACAAGGACATGCAAATAAATCAGACTACCAAAAAAGAATAAAGCCAATACACAAAACAGCTTACTTTATAAAGGGATGAAATGGTATAATGCGCTGCTGGAAACCATCAAAATTATACCGATTAACAAATTTAAAATAGCACGTAAGAATCATTTAAAATACATTAGTAATATCAAGTAATCTATAAGTTATAATAATATTATTAAGTCAAAAAGAATATGAATTATTATTAGATATTTTGTAAGCTTTGATGTACAAGTAACTAAAATAAAATTAATAAAACAAAAAACCAAATATCTGTGAAGGTTAGCTTAACTGTTTTCAGATCGCATCATAATTTCCATCAAGAGCTATGGAGCTTTGAATTATCATTTAAGCTGTTAAAAATTAAGAAAATACTCCATACTGCAATGATAAAATAGATTTATAAAATAATGTGTTTGAACTCGAACGAAGTATGGTAATAAATATTGTCTTTCAGAGAAAAAAATAAAAAAAGGTTAGTGAATTAATGAAATTATATCGAAAAGGTGTTGACAGTATCCGTGGATTGGCGATAATACATATTGAATTTCAGAAAATGGTTTCTGCGTTCTATTATTAAGTCACCCGATTTAACTCATTCAACTGGTCCTAATTACAGAGCAGTTCACTTTTCCAATTTGGCGCCGCTCCTCGGTGTGAGATACATTACATCCGTCATCGGTACGCTTGAATCAATACTAGGCAGCATCCCTAGATTTCCTAGAAAACATGCAGGGATTTGCAGTGACTATTTACTCGCAATCGCAATTTTTCAGAGGGACACAAAAAAGTATTGATTTTAAAAAAATATTAATGAACAAATAAATAGAGAGATAAATAGTAATTATGTTTATGTTTTATTGATATCAACTGTTGTTATTTTTAAGTCTACTAATAAAAGTTCTAAATAATAAAAAAGACTTAGTACTTTCGTAAAAAGCAATTACTTTGTGTTTTGACATGCTTAATGAAAATGAAATAAAAACTTTGTTTAAGACCACAGATTTTATATTATTTTTTATTATAATTAAAATTTTATTCTTTTGTTTTCTTACTGTTCTCTTATTTTATTTTATATTGTGTTCTCTCTCTGTATGTACGAGTATATATATTATAACCACACACTATGTATTTTTAGTTTAGTTTAAGGTTGTAGGCTGATGATGCTTAGGCTAAGCAAAACCAGTCGGTCGTGAAAATTAAAATAAAATCTGTGGTCTTATATATAGTCATTATTTCATTTTCATTCGCATATAGTAATCAATACCTACCACTTATATACATATATATATATATATATAAATGTAAACAAAAACACCAGTTAATAGCACCATATTTTCTTATCGAACAATTGAAAAATCCAGAATAAACCATGTGGCACCACCTTATCTCATTTATTGTTAGATAAATGAAAATTTCATGGTTTATAGCTCATGGTGACATTTCGAACTGAACGCAGATATGTTGGACAAATCTGTAAAAAAATAATAGCGCCAGTGCTGACAGTTCGAGAGTTATGCTGCATCAGTACGCAGATTTTCTTTTTTATACGAGTAGTAATCTTAAATAATACTTACCAGAATGTGTGTTACTAATTTTCCAAAAAATGTAGCTGGCCTTAGACCAGAGGAGCAATTTGGAAAGTGAACACTTTCAGTTTGAAGAGTAACTATACTCGTACAAACCAGGTTGGAATTTAATCTGTGTAATTTACATACACTTTCTGACAAAAACGACCAAAGTATCTATAGACTACCACCCGCATGTAGCATATGTACATATATTGGCTGTTATCGGAAAGGTACAAAACTAATTTGTATTGAATACACATCAGTCAACGCTTTCATGGTGCAATGGTATAAATACGACATAAAACTCATCTCGTTTAAAAATAATAAACTAGGAAGTATAAAAATGTTCTATCGCCTAAAGTCAACAGTGTGAATTTTATTTCTTTTTTTTACATCCCTTCACTCAACAAATATCAGCTTTTACACGATTAAAAAAACTTCGCACAATTTGTCAAGTATTTTTTTGATTTCTTTCAAACTTTGTGACCTTAGAGTACATAGAGTAGTATCTATCCAAGGCAGTGAAGTCAGTTTTGGACTTGTTTTTGATGATTTTAACATGACTCGGCGCAGTTGGGCGTGGCTAAGACTAAGGCTACGGTATTTATACATCCATTCATATCACATATCGACATAATGTTTTTGTGTATTCGTATAGCCACTTTTTCACAGCATTTTTATCAAAAAAAATATAGCATATAACCTAAAAAACCGTTTGGTTGTGTCAAGTTTAGTAGCATAATAAAAAATGTGAGCGAAGTCCCGCCAGTGTTACTTCAAGGAATCAGCACCTTAAGATCATTATGACAGTATATAGAAGCGAGCCAAGAAATTTGATGTCTCTTTTTCTCTCATGGTGTACGCCGTAAAAGCCCGGAGAAAGTGATTTTTCGCAAGTTTGTGTAGGTTGGGTAAAAATAATTAGCTCTCCCTCCATATATTGTTACTTCAAGCTTGTGACATAAAAAAACTTACTTTGCGTCAGTGAGGAGAGATTCAGAAGTGAAATCCTATTAATTCTTGAAAGAACTTTTCTTCATTCACCTGATCATCACCACTGCCTGATTTTTTTTTTGTTTTGCTTTTTCTTATTTTTTTGTCTTACATATAATATCTGTATGATACTTTATTTTGTATTTATTTGCAAATATAAAATCTCATTTATTGAATAAATTCAATTTTAAAAAATATTAATAATATTATATGCATTAATAATTTTGAACTATACCGATTGAACGTTTGTTGGATAAATAAAACATTCGGTTATTTATCGATTTAAAATATTATAAATTTGGTTTCATATTAGAAATAACGTTCAAATAACAAAGTTATATTAAAAACGGAATGATTATTTTTAGTTAGATGAACTATGTATGGGTTTCAACTTTTTGTAATTGCTAATAAGGCTTTATATAAGTTTTTCAGCAATTTTACGTTTATAAGTAGAATATACCTGATCAATATTCCTATCAACTACTTACTGGTTGAAGAGAGGATTTTTTCAGTATGCATATATGTATCTACTTTATATAAGTGTACATATAGATAATTGCATTTAAACCGGCCAGTTTTTTTTTCTCCGTGATCACGTTGAGAAAACACTCTCCAAGCACATTTTTTTAAATCACAAGTGAATTTTTTTTTATTTTTTTTTATTTTTCATCCACTTTGGTAGGTACATATTACACTAAGAAACAACATTTTCATAAAAGATTTCTTTAAAAAACTTAAATTACGTAGGTATATTGTAT
The DNA here is from genome assembly GCA_022651775.1 of Drusus annulatus. Lineage (NCBI taxonomy): Eukaryota > Metazoa > Arthropoda > Insecta > Trichoptera > Limnephilidae > Drusus > Drusus annulatus. The sequence goes on along the minus strand of JAGWCC010001195.1, from coordinate 11,938 downwards.
GTTACATTCTGAAAATAATATATATACTTTATTAAATGCATTGTGATAGTAAACCTTTCCATGCTCAAGATTTTTTTTATTGAAAAATAATTGTTTAGGTACTGTGTGATCTTTATTATTAGGATAAAATGACTAACAATTACGAAGAAAAAAAAATGCGAAAACACTTCTTTTAAAAAACACAAATCAATTTTTTCGAATCTTTGTGACGTGATTCCGATATGATCAGGAAGGTGGTTTTTTTAATTTTCTTTTGGGTCACACGTACATGATATGTATGTATATAATATTGTTTTTGTGATAAGAAACAAGCTGGAAATTCACCAAGGCAATTTTTTTACGTTGATGCATTAGTTTCACTTAAGTGCGACAATATTTCAAAATATCCAATGTTTAAAAAATGTATAGGTGCATAATATGGGAAAACATATTTTTTTAGTTACATAAAAGTTATATAAATTAAAAGCAGTTTTATAATGCAATATACCTAATGTTGCAATACAAATTAACATTTTGTATTAAAGAGGCTTCAATATAAAATAACATTAAAAAATTTAAGAGTTTATTTTAAGTGTGTCAATCGACCAGAAACTTATTTTTCAATATCACGTTGAGTTCCTTCCCTCTTCATCCAACATTACCGAATAAATAAATAAATTGAAACAACACAATTAAGTAACAAACTCGCAGAATGAGTCATTATTATGATTGACATAGTAATTATAAATAGGTGGTACACGCTCAATTGTTGTCACATGACTTCAATTATTGGTACGTACCTCACTAAAACAGTTAATGGAAGTTTATTCTTGCGAATTAGAGTTGATGGGACATATGCATGTTTATTTAACAGGCCCAAATATTATTGACATACCAAAAATTTTTTTACATAACTAATTTATTGTATAAAACTAGTTTTACTACACGACTCGGACAGAGCTTTAGAATTATTTTCACGAAAACTTTTTTTATTGAACAGTTGAATACATCTAATGAAATAGGAACTAAGTGCAAAAAAAAATTATTTAAGAATGCAGAAAATTTGTAAAACGTCTAACGCAATTTTTTGCTAATTTTTTTCCTATTTTATTACGTGTATTCAATTGTACAAAATGCAATATTTTATGTTTTTGCAGATAATTTTGCGAGATGAAAATAGTTACGATAACATATAAATTTCATTCAGAAAAAGCTGTGTTAACTTCATGACACCAGATCACACCATTATTTGATTAAATGATTTTTTAGCATTTTAGAGGGATTTAAAAAATATATTAAAATGCAACATTTTCCATGAAAAACAACTTTTCAAAATAGTTACGTGCAATTGCCCCATTTTTTTCTTTCATTTCATGCGAGAACATAATTATTATTTTTGGTCTCGAAAATTAAAAAATAAATAAAAGAAAACCACAGCACGCTGGTAATAAGTAATGATCTAATATTAAAAACCGTTCATACAATATACATCTGCCATTTTTTATAATTACACGGAGGAAATTATCCAAAAAAAATACGTTGATAATATCTGTGTCCACGGAATAGCCCAAGTCCCAAAGTGTTGACGCTAATAGGTAAAGACACAGCACACTTCGTCGCCGCAGTCGTTGGCCCACTTGTCCACCGGCGCCCTCCCGCAGTCCTTCTTCTTGATGCAGTTGCCGCCCCTCTTATCGCACCGAGTCTCCTTCATGGACACTGAAACAATCACAAACATATGTCAATATGGCGATGCATTTTCTGTGTAACCTTCAAATTTTGGAGTCGTCGTGTATGCCTTGCACTAGTCAAGACATGGATGAAATTGCTTCGAATAAGTCCCAACCGTTTAGAGAAAGTGATACTATGGCAGCCTCAATTGGCAGGGCCGACACGACACCTAGCGCCCTGTGCAGTAAGTACGCCATTATGAAATTCGTAAAAAAAATCCGCGACAAAAAGATACTCTCCATACATTTTCACTAATCGTTTAATGCGCAGCGATGCTGCCTGCGCAATAAAAAATATAATCATCCCATGATGTGTGTAATTTTTAAATGATTTGGGGAAAATTTTGATATGATTTAGGGAATATTTGAAGTAAATTTAAATAAGATCCTTATGTTAACGACGCCCCTTCAGAGATGGCGCCTACATTTTTTTTGCAGTTTGAACTTATGGTGGATCCGGCGCTGTCAATTGGGGTAGGTTGAAAATAGTGGGGATGGAAAGAATATGGGCAAGAGGAAGGTTGGGAAGTATCTGGCTATTCAAATCTAGTCACCAAACACGGCTAAAGCTATTTCAAGCAACGTTTTTAAAAATTTTGAATGGTGGTCTTTCATCAGGGCGATACTTAGAGTATCTACACTCTGGAACGTTCCTCAAATATACTTTTTTTTTTTTATATTTATATTATATTTCTCAACTTCCCTCTTTCCCATCTCCTTCCCCTCACCACTACCTTCAGCCTTACAACATACCCGAATTCGGGATGCCATAGTCTCACTGGCTATAGACGGTTGGGAGCAGTTGGGACTCTTGTGCGGTATTTACTATAAAAAAAAATTATAAATATTTTTTTTTAAGCTTAAAACATAACAGTATGCCTATCAAAGGCAGTCAAGCTAGTATGAATCAATTTTCGTGTGCACTTGACCTTTGCGAGGGACATTATTTCGACTTCCTGGTACCCAATTACACTTGTAACTTGTGACTATTCCAATATGAAAAATGTTGTGAGAGCAATTACTTCTTCTCTCGACGCTCAATACTAACTTTAAAAATATTATAGCATGCCTATGTGAGCGTTAATTTGTTTGTTACCAACCGAATACAAAGTGCTATAAATCCAACAAGCACTTAAAACAATTTTAGTCACGAGTCAAGTACTATCAATTATACAATTGTTATAATAGCATTGACGTGTTGTGACTAAATAAATAATCTGTGACATAATAAATATGTAATGAATTGTAACTGCTATAAAATATACGCATATAAATATAACGATCGGTTGAGGGTAAATGCAATTTTGCGTAGGTACTGGATGTTAGTTATTATATGTTTATTATTTTGGCATATTTAACTGAGAAAGGTACTGGCAGAGGAAGGATGAAAGTAGACTGATTGCTGTAGAAACAATATCTCTGAGGTAAAACCATGTATGACCGTGTTAAATATACGTGGATATCCGGAAAGAATGCAAGGAGTAAGCGTAATGAATAGGATCAAGAAAGAGACGCTTTGATAGTTTGGGCATGTAGAGCGAATAAACGAAGAAAGGAGTGTGAAAAGAATATATGTTGCGATAGCGAATAGAAGAAAAAGTCGGGAACGCCCAAGGAAGACAATGACCGTGTTAAAAATGTGGAAATTTATAAAAAATGCAAGGCTGTAAGCGTAATGAATGCCATCAAGAAAGGGACACTTAGATGGTTTGAGCATGTAGAGCGAATAAACGAAGAAAGGAGTGGGAAAAGAATATGTGACGCGAAAATGATTGGAAGAAGAAGTCGGGGACTCGCCCAGTCAAGGGACGGTAGACAAATAATTGGTAAGTTAGCGAAAAGTATTCCGACTGTCCCATTTCAGTGTTAATTAAGGTTGGAAGGGAGAACATAATTATTAGGGCTTTAACAACACGCAAAAAACAGTGAACGCCGCCGCCGGTGAATAATAAAAATAAAAAAACACAATATTTGTTATTGTTGTTAAGGGGCGATCGCTATGCCACAGTAAAAAAATGGAGTTTCTTTAATTACGTCAACAGTTCGTAGCTTCAAACAATATTTAGTAAACGCCAAATATATTTTTCAAAGCGCACAGTTTTCGATTGAAATGTTGGCTAGTAAAAAACCCGTACATTTTGCAGTAAGTTCTCAGTTCCAGTGAGAATATAATCAGAATGAAGTTGTCACAATAAAAAGCATGACAAAGGAATAACAATAACAGTGATGACTATTTTCAGATTTTAAAAAGATCGGTTGCGAATGGCAGCATGCATTGTGAAAATAAAACAAAGTAACCTCTTAAAGTACCGTCAATTGAATGCAAGACATTATAATATAATTAATGAGAATTTAGCTCGATGACGATAAGCGTGAATTCTGTTAAGTGCTAACTCATGACAAGGACGTACAGCAGCAGTCAATTTGATTGAGAACTTTATTGTTGCATAATAAAACGGTGTCAAGTTAAATTGGAGTATCCTTCACCCATGAGCGTATATTCCAATTGTGTGAACGTAAACAACGATGTTGTTCAATGGGTGATACTACCAGTTATCGTCTCTAATTACTTTACCGAGAATCGTTCTGCTGAGCTTATGCGAAGCGACTGCCATCAATTGTACATTATTTTCCTACCGCTTTGACGGTCTCCGTCGGTCGCTGAAAAACTCCTCCACTCGTCATAAACTGCATCTCGTGCAACACAAACAGTCAAATTAAGGGCGCAAGTGGGCAATTAAGTGTCAAAACGAAATAGTGCAAAAAGGAGAACGGTCGCATTGCATGGTTGGCGTTATTTGATAAGAGCAACAATAATAATAATTTGATTACAACATAAACACATTGATTATATACACCGCGTTCGCATTGCTTCAACACTGTATCTATTTACTTCGAACCGATAGTAAAACATATCGATTAAGTAATATAATAACATATACCACATGAAATTCACATATAACATAAATAATAAATTCAAAAGCAATACATTTTAAATATAAACCAATATCAGCACAAAATACCCAGTGTAAAGATGTGCCAAATCTAATATTATGATTCTATAAAAAAATATAGAAGAATGTTCTACACAATTTTTTAAATGTTAAATAATATTTACAAATAAATAAGTTTGTAATTTTATTGTTTACATAACATAGTTTTGTCTGTTTCGCCTATTGTAACGAATTCATTACTACTTTATTTTAATATTATACATAGAAACACATTCAAATCTTTTGGAATACTTGTAATTAATTCCACAAGATTATATACAATGTTACTGGTAGTTTACCTTCATATTCTTCTTCTTTGCTCCTTTCTTAAATTGGGTATTCTTTTTACTTTTTCTTCTCTTGTCTACTAATTGTCATTAACTAATTTTATTACTTACTTGTATGTCAATGGCACATGTTGAATAAAAATAAAATAAGTTAATGCTGAATAATAATAATATTTGGATGATTTTTATAGCGCCGTTTTTGTGAAAAATCACCTCAAGGGCGCAATCACCATGTATAAATATAATAAATATGTGACTCGTAGCACTAGCTAGCCACAACTCTGTTATGATATGCCCTATTTCCTTATTTTTCTGAGTTGAGTTAATCAATTTTAAAGAGTCATTACTCGCGATGAAAATTTTAATGAAAAAGAGTCGCTTGCCTAGAAATTCCAGACAGAAAATGTCGTGCAATGTCGCTAGTGCTCTCCTACCAAGAACTTTTTAAATTGCTTTCGCACTTAATAAACAGCATTAAAAAAGGTAAATTCTCTCGAATTAAGGAGTGTTTAGGTACAACTATTTTTGTATAATCAACGAATGCCATTATTTTTATTTTAGATCAACACGTTTAAATTTATTGTTTTTGCTATACTTATTACTATAACTAATGTGTTTACCAAAACAAAACAATTATAAGAATGCGTGACATTGAGTTTTATTCCAGTACAAGCGGGTGAATCACTCGTAATTTTTTTTAGATATGAACTTAGTATTGCAATACTACAACCCTCAACAATTCCACATAATTCCGTAATTATTTTTTTATGACAAGTATACCCGAACGGGCACAAATTGCGTAATGATTTAGAAATTAAGTTATCGAACAGCGAAATTATTACAATTTACTGGAAAGAAATTTAACTAGAAGCTTAGTGAAGCTCCACAAATGTAAACAGCTAAGAAAGAACCTCTACCGAGGTGATCAAGTGACATGTCTAAATAAAGTATGTGCCGTTGTTAGTTATATATGTATTGTAGATTTAAATTGTTCGCTGTTGCATTTTGTATATTTGATTTGGTGTTATTATGTTCTGAATAAAGTGCGCACCTTGCTTTTAGATCCACCGATGAAAAGTTAAGGTGTTCAAATGTGTATGTTAGAATAGTGTGTGTTTTTTTATGTATTTATTAAGATGATTAATTTAAGCATCGTAAGATTGAATTGACTCACTTCATTGTAGTTGTTATGTTTGATTTCGTATATATTATGTTCTGGATAAAGTTGGTTTTTGATCCACCGATGAAACAATCGAGGTGTTCATGTGTCTACGTTAAAATAATGTAAGTTATTGTATTCTGTAATGAAAAAATATATTATCATATAAGGTCGAATGGACTCATGGCCAACACATTCATTGCAGATGTTATGGTTGATGAATTTGGTAAAATATTCTGTTTAAATGTGGGGTCTTTTATGATGCACTTCAGACATGGTGTTCTTGTTTATAGTTTATGTGTGTTTTTATTGTACAATTCAATATTTTTAAATAATTAATATTTAATCATGTTGTTTTTAAGGGTCAGCACCCAAAAGTACACACTTTCTGGTTTTCTAATACAAGCAATACTACAAATGATTTATCTGTTAATTTTATACAAGTAGTAAGGGAAATTTTTTAAGGTTTCCAGTAAATACAGTTTTTGAACGGTAATCTTTTATATTATTTGTGAAATGCATACTGGAATTTTAGGTAAAACGTTAAAAAATGGCTGCGTTGGTTTTCAAACTGCCCCTTTTATTGGTATTTTAGTATGTTTTCACTGAATTTAAATGATTTCAACGTAAAAAATATATTCACTGGAAACCTTAGACATTTCGTTGACTGCCCGTGCAGAATTTACAGATATATCGTGTGCAGTATTACCTGTATTAGAATGGTACAAAGTGAGGTTTAGTGTCATTCTGGGTGCTGAGCCAAGTGTTTATTTTTGCTATGGCAGCCGTTTTTGCTTTTAAAGCCACTATCAAACTGTAGGTAGGTCACGTGGAAACGACTTATGTACATGATTTTAGTTACCACCACCCATTTTTTTCACTTGTTAGATTAATGTGTGTGTCTGTTTTGGTTTTTTAAGGGTTAACTAATTTATTTTAGTATCAAAGCATAGACTCACGGCCGTAGCAGCACTCGACCCCCTTCTCGCGCTGCTCCGGGCACAGCCCCTTGCTGGCGGTGCGCAGATCCGCAGGGCAGTCGCTCTCGATCACACACAGCCCTCCCTGAATTATGCACTCCTTCTCGTTCCGTATCTTGTCGAGCTCCAATACTGAAAACACCAATAAACAACCATTTGTAAATATCACGATATAACCCTCGTCAAACTTTGTGTAAAACCACTATTAATTACTACGCTTGTTGTGTCCAAAACACAATGCGTGTTATTAATTATTTTGATAATTCGCTCATTCAAAGGCTGCATAGACTAGGTAATATGCTAATATGTATGGTTCGATAGATGTTTACCGTTACAAGACTGTGTCCAAATTAAAAATTAGCTTATTTGAATATTTTTAACTATAAAGTTATTGTTTTTTATTTGCATCTTTAATTTCTTTTTAAAATAGTACCTACTTACTAATTTTATAGTTATGCCATTGTTAAAATCATTTATATATTTTTCGTTGTTATTATGCCATGTATTATACGCGTATTATGCTTTTTTGCAATCTTCTATAATAAAATAACTAATTACGCTGCAATGACATAATTACATTTTACTTACTAACTTCTCTTAAATTTATTATGCTATGTATCATACACGTATTACACTCTTTGTGAAATCTACTATGATCATATAACTAATTGTTTAACCTACGCTATATTTAAATATTGCGTTGTAAATACTAACTATTTTTAAATTCTTGCTTTCATGTTACATTATTCTCATTTATTTTCCTCATTTCTAAAAATAAAATGATTTGTATGTGAAAGCCTTCAAGGCGTTGATAAAACAAATTTCGTAAATGGTCAACCCAAAGTCAAAAGTTTGTAATAAAAAAAATCCATAGTAATATTTTTCGTATTGTCGATACTCGACAAAGAGCTCCGTTTCGAGAAAAACAGGCTTGGCCACGTGACGCAAGAATTTAATTTGATTTTTCTTTTATGGATAGATCTTTTTTACCAAGGTGAACTTAAGGGCACTTAAAGGCATTTTTATAAATAGCTTTGATTTTCGATGTTATATTTATGGTCTTAAATTATTTCAGTAACAACACTTTTTATTGTGTTTTTATTACGTTTTGCAAACGAAAAGCTAATTTTATAAAATTCGGTCTTTTGTTTATAAATGTATCTTTAGACAATTTACTTTTGATAAGTAAAATCTTTTTGGCTTCCAATTCTGTCGACAATTTTTGATATTATTTATATAATCGCATTTGGAAAAATAATCTTTTTAAAAAGAAAAAAAAAGACAAATATTCCCGGATTACGAATAACCTGACAATATTTGAAAAACTCCTACTGCCGTCATAAGAAACGTAAGATGTTGATTGTGTAATGATGGAGGACTTAGCCAGCAGAGGAAGTGAACGCACGTCGCCCGGGTGGGAATCCGACGCGTTTGTCCACTCAGCTACCGGCCGGTCTAATTATTTGTATCTCCGTTAAAATAAACATTGTCAACAGAACTGCATTGGTGCAAAACAAATTATTTTTCAAACAGCATTTCGCGGCGCAATTTTTATTCTCGCTAGAATTTGCATTTTATTTTTAAGCTCTTCCCTCTACGTTGTTTACGTTCACAATAAAACGTAACATGAATGCAAGACATTTAAATAAGAGTATGGAATCGAATGCAATAACATTCTTTTTCAAATTCATGACATGTCATATTGCATCAATTCATTTTCCTACGAATCTAAAGCGCTTATTTGAATATCACATCAAATAAAGCCTTTGTATAAAATTCAGTTAGAGTTTTCTTTACATCCATTGCACATTTTCTGTCATTGCTGAGTTTTTATAAAATAGTGCAGCTCCTGTAAAAAATATATTAATGAAATTGAAATAATTACTTTGTACAAGACCACAAATTTTATTTTAATGTTTATGACCGACCGGTTTCGCTTAGCCTAAGCATCATCAAAGTACAAAATTAAACTAAACAAAAAATACAGAATGTGTAGTCATATATACTCGTACATACAGAGGGAGAGCACAATATAAAATAAAATAAAGATCAGTAAGACAACAAAAGAATAACATTTAAATTTTAACAAAGGAACAGAGAGAAAGAGACAGATAATATGACATGAAAGAGGCAAAACGTCAACTGAAAAGGTGATAAAAGCATAATGAGAAATTTTCAGAGTTTACGAGAAATATACCTAAAATTGAACTACTGGACAAATTTAATTGACTATTACTTTTATTGTTTTCTTTATTTCTAGTTCTTCTCAATTATTTAATCTATTGCCATGGACATTTTTATAGAGAATATGAGCACCGGTGCTTTTATTGAAGGTATGATCTATTATTTTATACAAAGTTATTATATCATTTTCATTGAATACGTCAAACCACAACGCGATTGCTTACTACGAAAATATAAAATTATCAACGTTTCAAAAAATAATTCGTGACAAAATCATTAATAAAAGCATGTTCATGATTGAGTCTCTGGTGGTTCTTGATTTCATAACTTTGTGACCAGGAGTAGTGTTTATATGTTTAGCGCGTCTCTCTTGAATTCACGCAAGTAACTGTCACTAAATAATTTATCATCTGGCCGACCTGACGGAACAACATAAATAATATTGTCGACAAAAGGAGCTCTTAAAAGGACTTATATAATATGCAAACAGCGATTTCTCAAAATATGAAGCAATTGAAATTCAGAGTGGAATCCGTGAAAGTTGACATTAAAATACATGATACATTATGGAGGACGTTGAAATCTTATACCTTCTGTTTTACATACGATATGATGAGACATAAATATGGTGGGTACTTGGTTCCTGGGTACATATTACGCTCTTTGATTTTACAAGTTGATCGAGCACTGATATTATTCCAACACAGGATGCATAATATATAATACTCACTGAAGCGATAAACTGATAGATGAGCATTGTGGCCGTATACGTGTGCCCAAAGAGGGCTCAGTTTTTCATTACTTTTGGTGAATCGATCATGCATTTTCAAATTTCGAAATCCATTCTTGAACACATGATTATTTCCATTGGCCTGTCGACAGGTCTTAGGTAAATTGGAGAGTAAACCGTTTTCTTTCAAATAGGTACATGTTAGATTACATTTCTAGGGATTTTCTGTTCAGTGCTGCCTGTAGATTTTAGAGTTATTCAATTTCATATTTTTTCATTCAGTTGATGATTAACAATGGCTGTCATGTTCATACTGTCAATTATTCCCTATAAAATGTCAAAGTTTATAAACTAACTAACCATCACGCCGTTTCCCCGCAGGGGTAGGCAGAGAGGACTCATACATACTCTTCTGTTATTCTGACTCTTCACAGGCCCGACTCAAATAGTTGATTCACTTGATCATGCCATGTCTTCCTCGGGTGTCCCCGACTTCTTTTTCCGTTCACTTTCACGTCCAATAATCTGTGCACACTCTTTTCTTCGTTCACTCGCATCTACATGCCCAAACTAAGCGTAATTTTTTTGATAATATTCATTACGCCTACACAAAGTTTATGGATGCACTAGTAATGTAAAACGAAATTTTGATTTACATTATTTCATATTTCATAAAAACGCAGTGAAAAGGGACGATTGGCAGTACGTACCAATATACTTTACAAGCTATTTTTTATACACATATTTGTTGTAATTTTTTTAAATTGTTAAATGAAACCTTCATTTTCTACGTCCAATAGACGACATCTACCTAATTGTACAGACGGTCGAAGATTTGCGTATCAATCAATGGTTTTGATGTATATGTATTTCATGAGAATTATGGCCAAAAGATTTTAAGAGCATAACGGTTTCCAAAATTAATTTACGTACCTGCACTTTTTTCAACACGAAGTTTGTTAATAAATTTAAATAAACCAAATGGTATAAATATTACAAATTTTAAAATATGGCGGATTAGGGTATTAATATGTGTAAAAAGATTTAATTGAAATTGATACGAAATCTATAAAGAATCACAAGTATCCTGATAAATATGTTGTAAAATTACTGCATGATTGTGCGAGCTTTTTTATTTCTTTCAATATCCTGAAATTAATGACATTTCTTTGTTATTTACCCAGGAATTGAAAAACATGAAAACAAGAATCTTTTATTTCAAAGTGGATTATAGTTATATATAAATTTATTATCATTCTGATGCTCTGACCATCAGCTTGATTTTGAATTTATATTTTGATTGCAAGTTAATAAGCGAAGCCGTTTGGCCACTTTATCATATTGTATTAGAGCAGGTAAGTTTATTACTTGAACCATTTCTTTGGATTATATTAATACTTTTTATAGGTAACTGATATTCACAACATGTACAACGCATAAGGGTATCGGAAACAGAGGTTACAATGAACATTGCTGTGGCAGGACCAAACATAAAAAGAAAAGAAGAAAAAAATGTATGTATATATATATAACCGCACACCTTGTATGTTTTGTATAGTTCAATTTTGTACCCTTATAAGTGAAACCGGTCTGTCTAAAAAAATTAAATTAAATATGTGGTCTTATAAAAAGTTATTTTTTTCATTTCAGATTTTCATTTTCATTTTTTTCATTGTTTTAAAAAAAGGATTTCACTTCGGTGGATATCTCCAACTAAATATATGTTATAGAAGAGCCCGCCTTAACGTGTCTTTCTGTATTATGTGTGTTTAAGAAAAAAGGTTTGGGGAAAAAGGGTCAGGTGCAATATTTTTTTTTAAAAATTTGCCAAAACCATAAAAACAAAGGGCATCAAAATTTTATTTCGTTTTGGCCCTTTGCCGATTAGAGATAGGG